>JBBBDQ010000640.1:3832500-4037500 GCA_037127315.1 Ascarosepion bandense
ATGTTGCTGCTGTGGTTCCCATAGCAAGTAGGCTTTTTAACGGATGGAATTGTCAGGCCCATGCCTAGCTAGTTTTGAATTCAAAGTTGTCCTCCTAGACAGTTTAACAACCAAGGCTGAAGAACACAGTTTGCTTTTCTGTTTAACTCATAGCGAGCTGGGAGGGGTAGAAGTAATGGATTCAAACTTTTTCCAAGAATATTTATGCAAAAATAAATGTAATGAATTTGACTGGAATTTGAACTTTTCTCATTGATTTCTTGTTTCAAGGCACCACCTGCAAATCCATATATTATATTTGGTCGGACAAAAATTTTGTTTGCTTAAGTAGGAAATTTATTTAATAAACCAAAAACAAACTTTATGGACAAGCCAGATTTTTACAAATTCGTTTGCAACATCCAACTTCACATACTTTTAAGATAAATGGTAAACATCAAAGAACAACCAAAGCCCATTTCTGAATGGATTTTATCCATTGTTAAACATTTTTCAATTCATAGATATTTTCTTGCTGAAATTGATGTACACTGTATTACGATATAAATTCTGGCTTCCATTCAAATACTATATCCTTGTTGAAAGTTATTATTAAAGTAAACCTTTTGAACCAAAGATTTGTAAAATGGGATAAAAAACCTGTTTATTATACAATTTAAATGACATTGACTCTTGCATGATGGATCAGTCAGTCAGTTGTTTATTTAAATGACATTGACTCTTGCATGATGGATCAGTCAGTCAGTTGTTTATTTAAATGACATTGACTCTTGCATGATGGATCAGTCAGTCAGTTGTTTATTTAAATGACATTGACTCTTGCATGATGGATCAGTCAGTCAGTTGTTTATTTAAATGACATTGACTCTTGCATGATGGATCAGTCAGTCAGTTGTTTATTTAAATGATATTGACTCTTGCATGATGGATCAGTCAGTCAGTTGTTTATTTAAATGACATTGACTCTTGCATGATGGATCAGTCAGTCAGTTGTTTATTTAAATGACATTGACTCTTGCATGATGGATCAGTCAGTCAGTTGTTTATTTAAATGACATTGACTCTTGCATGATGGATCAGTCAGTCAGTTGTTTATTTGGGCACATAACTCACTGGGCGGGAGATTTTCCTCACAGTAGGTTGCCATTACTTTCTGCAGTAGACTTGTTGCCAACCAAGACTGTAGAACTCTATCTTTCCTGCTATTTAACCCTTAGCTGGAGGGAGAAATAATAGATGAATACCTTTCCTAAGGGCATTTGCACGTAAGTGAATGCAACAAATTCTAATGCACCACAATAGATAAATAACTGATTTGATTCAATTTGGCTTTACTGCATTTTTTTGTTTTTTAATTGTATCACCCTGAGCAAGGTGGTAATGCCACTGATGTGAAGGGGGCTACATAAGAGTAAAAAGATTAAGTAAAAGAGAGTGAAGAGGAAGGCAAACCAGTTAGAAAGGAGCAAGAGAAGGATGGGAATACAGGTGTGATGACAGTTGCAAAGGTGGAGAGAAAGGAAAGGATATACAGGGTGGTGAAAGAACTAGAGTCAAGTGGTTAATATGGGGTGAATTTAAATAAAAAAACAAAAATAAACTGTTAGATGAAATCTTTTCATTATATTGTAATCTATTACTCAATAACCTTCATCTTTATTTCGTTTATAATAGTTTTTTATTGGCCAATCAAATGACTCATTACAACAATACTGTTTAAGAGTCCTCTGGATTGGCCATTTCCTTTAATTCCTTATGAGGGCATGTTACACATTCTTTGTCTTTCCTCAGATGCCTGTTGCAATTAAAATTTCCTAGACTCTATCTTTGCCTGGAACAACAACAAATATTCTAAATTATTAAAAATATCACAAATCAATATATAGACACGCATACGTGTGCATATGTTTATGTATATTTATAATTATAAAGGTTAGGATAATAATAATAATAATAATAATAAACTGTTGGTACATGCCATTGTTGTTATTGCCACAATTTGTTTCCTAACTTGAGGGGATGAATTGCGCAGTTAACAGCCAGGGCATAGGAGTTGTGCTTCAGAGGTCAATGGCTTTATCAGTAGGCAGAGGAACTTCTGAGAGGAGGGATGGTGGTAACCTCAATATTTCTGGTACAAAAAGAACCAGCAAACTACATTCTTCTTTGACTGTCACTATGAGCCACAATTATGGGGAGTGGTAACCACAAAATTCACTAACTGAATAAATGGTGATGGGATGAAAATGATTCGGATATATGGGGGCACGATAATGTTTGCTGGCAAGGAAAATGGAATTGCAAATGGAAATTAAATTTTCACTGAAGTTGCTTATGTTCATTTTTTTTTATATATAAATGTTCTTGGGAAAGGCATAAATCCATTTCTCCCTGTGCTCTTCTCTATCACATTTCTTGAAGTTTCTAGCTGTCATGCTATTTTGCTTGATAGAGAAATTGGGTAAATGACTTTTCTGTAATTACTTGTCCAGACATTAGCAGCAAAAAGCTGTTATCTCTTTTGTCAAACTTGACAGGAGCGATTAATAAAAACATAAATCGGACAAAAAAAAAATAGAGGTGAATTTCAAGAATTTTTCAAAGTTGACTATAGAGGTAACAACTTTTTTTCTTTTTTTTTTATTGTTCTTTGCCTGTAGGTTCAAATCCCAACATTATGTTGGCTCACCATGAAGCAATGGTTAGCAAACTAATCTTGTGGAACTTTCTAAAGTCATAATGGTTTGTCTATATCAGTTAGTGTGTTGTATTCAGCTAAGCTTAATAAATATTTCTTAATAAATTAATCTTACAGATTATAATTATTGTGACTACAATATTCACTGTGTGTCTGAACCTTGTGCCAAAATAAATTTAGTAAATTAGGCTACTTCATGAGAGGAATAGTCAGTAAAATAGAATGAGTTCAATCTTTACTGGGTGTCTTACAATAATAACCTTGTACCATACTAAACTAAATCTAGGACACCTTCATATCGTCTCCCACGACCAAATTGTTTTTTTTGTTTTTTTTAATCATATCACCCCGAGCAAGGTGGTAACGCCACTGATGTGCAGAGGGCTACCTAATAGTGAGAAGATTGGAAAAGAGAAAGCCGGAAACCACATCCTAAACAGGGAACAAGGGATGAGCCTCTTAACCTGTTCAATAGACGTGTTCAACAGATGTTGGAGCATAATGATATGCTCCAACTATGAGAGTGATTTCTCTGATTGAAATTCTAGGACATCTTATGTTGGAATAAGCTAGCTTTATGGATGGTTAGTATGATAGTGATCTCAATCCTCATCAAATAGCCATCTGTTGTGACCCTGTGCTGAACTTGACAAGGTCTAGTAAATGTCCACCATTGTTGCTATCTATTTGCATATATTAAATGCATAAGGCACATAAAACAATGTTTATCTTGCAAGTCATTGCTAGTAAGATTACTTGTTTCATAAATAAGGTCTCATTCAGCAAATATTGATGACTGTTTCCTCTAATAACTTCAGCAATGTTTGTTTTTGTGGGTACAAGGGTTAATGTGTCAAGAGGATATTTATTCCCTTGACACTGCTTTTAATATATACACTCTTGGCTCCCTTGGCAATGTTTGTTTCAAAAAGTTATGATTTAAATTTTAATAAAACTCAAATGTGAAAATGGATTTATGCATTTTCTTTATTTTTGAGAATTGATAACAAACACTATTCATTAAATTGCTTATTAAAAAATGGATGTGTGTTGGGTGCAGTGGATATCGGCTCAGAATGAAAAATTAGAGCCGAGTTTAGTTTCCAGTCATTTAGTTTGCATTCACTTATGCACAAATACCCTTGGAAAACATATTAATCCATCTCTTCCCTCCAGGTATGGGTTAAATAACAGAACAGAATGGGTTCTATAGCCTTGCAGGAAAATCTTCTGCCCAGTCAGTCATGTCTCTTTTGAGATATGATCGCCCAAGTATGTATCACGTATGGTACTTAACTGACTATATTTACAAGATTATAAAAATATGTGAAGCAAATATATTTAGATATTATTAACCATTTTATGAAAAAATATGAATAGAAAGTTTTTTTTTATGCATAAATTTGTAAAAATGCCTGAACAAGAAAATTAAATAAATGCATAATGACGAGCAACTGAAATTATAAATTTTGAAAAAATGCATTTTCCATTATTTGCTCTTGCCACATAAATTCAGTTAAAATAGGCTGAGAGCGCCTCCTTCTGTTAAATATTTTGATAATTTTGTAACTTTTTATAAATATCTGAATAAAAATTTCTTTCCAAATTTCTTTTTTTATAAAATGGTATATAATAAATCTTTATAAAAGCTTAATAATATCACATTGTACTCGATTTCAATATTTTGATAATCTCAAAAATAAACATGGAGTAAAAAGTGTATACAATAACAGCAGTGTCAAGGGAATAACCATCTTTTTCACACACTGTCTTTTTGCAGGCACAAACGTCAAAGCAATACTTACGTCTAATAGCGAAATCTTAAACCAAATATTGTTTAAACAACTTTCTTTTTTTAATATTGAATGTATGCTGATTGAATTCAAATTGAAAAAATGTAATAAACCTGTAAACTAGATTTTGCTAGGATGAAGTGCCAATTTTAATCTTTCAGTTAAGATCTTTCCAGGAAAGGAATTAAATAATTTTGAACTACATTTTTCTAAGCTTTTTGTCTTGCATCCAAAACTATGCAAATTAAATTTCAACAAATTCAAAGTATTTTAAACATGTGGAACTACAACACTTGGAGCACATTCGAAAATTCTCAAACAGAATAAATAACTTATTCTGTTTAATTTGTATCTAAGGTATTTTCAATTATATGGACCCATTGCTTTCATTGAAGTAATTGTTTCTCTTGGTAACAATAGTTATAGTCTCTGAAGATATGTGCCTGCAGCCAGTGTTTTTATTGAGAAATGTTTTATATTCATCAAAAGGAAAAACGTAGATAAAATATATATAATTATTATAAATTATTCAAAAGGCTTTATTCTCTTCAAATGCAAAGAACAGATAACCAGAAGTCAAGTAGAATCATTGCTAAATATATGTATTTATTTTCTGACTAAATATTTAGTATATTTTTATACTGCAAGAAGTATACAATTATGCTATTGACTAGTAGCTACTAAATTTAGTTTTTTATTTTATTTTTTTTATACAAGTGTTTACTGTCATAAATTTTTTTTTTTTTTTTTCATATTTACTTTGAAAAGCTTGAATCTGCTCTTTATAATATATGTCTGTTCCTCAAGACGGAAAACCAGTCTGGCTTGTTAGAGACTTTTCATAAAGTTGACTTGAGATTCTCAGATGTCTTTTACAAAATTCAGATAACATAGACATTTAGTCATTTTATAAAAAGGTTCCAATTTCAAAACAAGTAAAATTCTTTCATGATTTACATTCATCTAAAACTGATACTCATTATATATTTTTTTTATTCATTAGCTTACTACCCATAAAAAAATGGGAGGATTGTTTACATATAGCTCAACATATTTGTCTAAGATTAAAGTTTCTGTGCACTCTGCCTAGGATTAGAACTTTTAGTTTCCAGCCTTTGGATTAAGATTAATGTAATATCTCTTTCCTTTTGCAGCTGTGTTTTGAGAAAAATAAATAAAAGAAAAACCTTGGTCTTGGAGATTCTGATATTGTAGTAGCAATTCCTCCATTGCACAAAAAAGAGGGTTTTAATATTTTGAGGCTTGTCTGACACTGGTTTCAGAAAATGACCAGCTGGGCTGACTGGATGTTATATGATGTAAATACCAGTCCAGACTGATGCATTCTATGAAAAGTGCAAAACACACATTCAAACACAGATATTGTTTCATATATGTGCAGGTTTAAGAATCTACTGAAAGAATTCTTCCAATGTAAAATGCAAAAGTTTAATTCTTGAACAAGTCTTTTCATATTTTGTTAATTTTCAACCACTCGTGTGTTTATTTATCAACATTTTAGAGTCAGTTTTCTCAGTTTCTGCAAATACTTGTTTGGTCTCAAGCGTCTGTTGATAAAAGGGACGTAACTCTTGTAATTTTCGACTCAGAATTTGACTAACAAGGTTTGTAAATCTTTCTAAGTTATTAGAACGAATGGCTGTTTTGTAACTTCAGTTTAGAGCGGCAACTAATTAGTCAGCAAGTGATTGATTCTGCTTCTTCCTGGAAATCCTAAAATCAACTAAGATTTCTTTCAGGTTGAAAAAAGAATGAGCAAAGATGAAGAAATACTTGTTAATGGTTAATTAGGAAATTCTTTACTTCTAAACACAAGGTTGTTTATATCACTTCCAGGAATGATTATCAATTTGATCTTACAGGTCAAGGCAATTATTCTGCTACTACCATTTCATAATTTTAAAACTGACATAATTCTTGATACACTTTTATAATTCTCAAATCTATTTTTCAGTATTATTACAGTAATATGATTTTGTAAGTAAAAAAGATTTTTTCAATTTAAAAAAATTTTTTTTTTTAAAATACTTTTACTGCTATTACATTGTTACCTGGCCTTGTTGGCCTATTTTGGAAAAAATAAAAAAATACTGTTTACTAGAAATGAATGAGTATTAAGACACTGACAGCAATTTTCAATGGGTGCTACCATTTTGATTTTGATCAGATATTCTCCAGTCCAGACTAAGCTACCTACTGTTATAGTATTCATTAGTATAAATATTATTAGAGAGCAGAGACAACGAGGAGACAAGTTAAGCTTACAAGGGAGACCTCCGTAAAATGAATACAGAAGCAACCTCTTTATTAAGGGAAATAATCCCTATCCCAAGGGAAGGCAACTCATGCCATGACACAGACTAAGCTACCCACTCTGAACACACAATGTAATAAAAATTTATCACAAAGCAGGTCATGTTCTATTATAATATATTTCTACAATGGTTTGGAAATAAGACTTAAATATAAATTAGTTCATAATACAAACATTAAAAACATGATACTTTTTTAAATAACCAAATTATACACTTTATAATTTCATGTTAAAAATAGATTTTGATCAAATAAGTTTGGTTTAAAAATATATTGGATCATTGCAAAAGTTTGTGGCCGATTTTCACTGTTTTTAATTTTATAATTGGGCACAAACTTTTGCAATGACCTAATATATGCAAAAGAAATGATTGATGAAAGAATATAATAATTTAATAATCATTATCGATTGTTTAATCATTACTGGAAAAGTAAATCCCATATTGTTTATTTAATTTTGCTTTCATTCAAAAAATGTTTTTGATTTGTAATAATTTACAGTTAAGAAGAATGACTTGTTGGCTTCACCGTCTGTTTTTCTCTTTTAATGTTGGAATTGAAATTATACAGCAGACATTAATTATGCAGAGATACTTCATCAACATGACATATAGCTTTTTGGACATATGTCTATACAGACATTTTTACCTTGTTTTTGTGTCAGCAACCCACCCAAAAGTATTGTTTTTTTTTTTGTTTATATTTGGTTTGTACATTTAACAGCATCTATTGTAAACTTTAAACTTCATTATTCAAAAATGAAGGATTTGTAGACATGTTTATATAGACTTTTACCCTTGTTTTAGTGTGAGAAACCTGCTCCAAAAGTTTGTAAAGTATTTTTGATACCCCCAAAATATATATATATATATATATATATATATATAAAATAAAAATTTCAATATTTAAATTCATTGGATAGCCATTTCTACGAAGAAATCCTTGCTTCTTCAGCAACACCGAAGAAGCGAGGATTGCAGTTGTTGAAGAAGCAAGGATTTCCTTGTAGAAATGGCTATCCAATGGATTTAAATATCAAAATTTTTGTTTTATTTTTTATATTTGGCTTTGTAAATAGAATGTAATATTTGCATCAAGCTCTCCATCTTGATCAATTTTAATATTAATGAAATTAATAGGATCGGATTTTTGGGATTACCTATCTGATCATCCTTTTGGATTTAAAATATAAAATTATGTAAATATATATATATCTTACAAGGCTTGGGTCAAAGTGTAGTATGGTCTTTAGGCATATTCTAATGGTAACACATACACTGGGATCATCTTAGTTCGATAACATTAATTCATTACCTGCTTGAAAAATCGACCATTTTGAAATTTGCACCTGGTCATATGCTCAGAAAACGAATATTCAAACCACTCCTGTGAAATTGAATAAACCTAATTGTTCAGAAGACTTCAATGGATGTGTCAGCACAAAGTCACAAGTCATCGTAACTGAGGGTTTGAGTGTACTGGCATTGTTCAAACTAGTGATTATGTTAAATTATGTGCAGAAATTGTAACTCAGTTCTGCTCAGCATAGTTGCAGTGTGAACCACAGGTGAGCACTGTGGGCATTGAATTAACACAAGTTTGCCTGAGCAGGCGTCTGCAATAGGGATTAGCTAGCTCTGTGGGCGTTGAACTAACACTAATCCTAAGCATGTGTCTGCAACAAGAATTAGTTAGCCACCTAACAGACGATGTGTGCAGAAGTGAGTACCAATACACACACACACACACACACACATATATATATATATATATATATATATATATATATATATATCAACATGCACACATTAATGTATATTTGGGCAGTAACCTTTCTTTTAAGCATCTTTCATTAAATTTTGGATTCACTTACATGCAAATAACCTTTCGAAAGGTATTAATCCATCACTTCCTCCTAGTTATGGGTTAGATAACAGGACAGATTGGGTTCTATAGCCTTAGCTGGCAACCAGTCTACTATAGAAAGCAATGGCAACCTACTGCAGGATAATCTTCTGCCCAGTCAGTCATGATCGCCCAAGCATGTATCACGTGTGGCTCTTAACTGACTGACTGACTGAATATAATAGTTGAAAACATGATTAAGGCTTCTACTGGGCATAAAGTGGGGGATCAATTTTATATTGTTATTAATTAATAAACTGATACCCCACTAATTGCTCCTTAATAATATAACACATCTCTTCCTCCTCTAGCTGAATCAAATAACAGGACAGATTAGGTTCTATAGCCTTGGTTGGCAACCAGTCTACTGCAGAAAGCAATGGCAAGTGTATCATGTGTGGCACTTAACTGTCATTAAATATGGCTGACAAAGATGATTTAATCAATGTTTTTTATTGAGTTTTTCCAGCATTTTTCTGATTTTTAAGAATTATAGAATGTAAAAATTGTCCATAGTTTTTATTATTCTGAGTGCTTTTGTCATTCTCCCTTGTGTCGTGTTCAGTATATTTATTCTTTGTGTGTTGTATTATGTAGTAATTTTTATTGTGGGGAAGAGTGACTGTGAAGTCACATGCCACGTGAGGCTGAGTTTATCAATAAGGCCTCTCTAATATTAAGATGTCAACAGTATGTGATTTAAAGAGGATTTTTGTGTTATCAACTAGAGTTTTCCTTAGAGTTTCTGTTAAATTATGGGCTAATAAATGTTTTTTAATTGCACTTTGATTTGACAGGTGACATGTAAAACCTTATGAGGTAGTAGTATGTTTCTAATATAGTTAACAGATTTATAACAAGAAATACAGTCTTGTACTGAGCATTGAAATTAGTACACTATTGGTTATTGATAGTTTTGATTTGATGGGGTTATTTTGGTTAGTAATGATGAGGTTAGCATTCTTCCAGTTTCTGTACTATATTATAAACTTATATACATTTTTCAGGGTTTATTGCAGAAATATGGTATTTAATAATTTTCTTCATGGCAAATTTGTCCATATAATTATTATGCATCTGGCCGCAATAAAAATGTTGATGCTTTGTTGTGCTATATATTTTTATTATTGGTGTTGTGTATTTTATGTAAAAATAATTCTATTTGACTGTCAATACTGTAGCTGAAAAAATGATTATAGCGTTTATTTTGTGTTTCAGTTTGCTTAGAAATATTCTTTGGGAAGAGGAATTTTCTTGGTATACTTTATTTCAGAAGTTTGTTATCACTGCTAATTTATATCTTTCCGGGTATTGACTATTGTAGTTTAGAAAACGAGTTCTTATTGCAAAAAAGAAAGTTGATTTTTGGTTTGTGATTTCATCTTTATTTTTTATCGAAGCAAAAATACATACCTTGTGTAGATTTTTGGTTTGTGGATGGTTTTAAACACTTTGCTTTCAATATAAGACAAGGAAAAGTTAGCAAAAGCAGGACCTAAGTGGTTTCCTATGCTAACACTGTTAGTTTAGATATCTGTGTTGCCATTATGGTTGTAAAATGGAGTTTTCATGGTACAGGCAAGAATTTCCATAGGATAGCTTGTCGGATTTTTAGAGGAGGTATTGCTGGGTGTTTGTAGACACAGTCATTATCTTTGTTTCTTCAACTGGATTTTGGTAAGAAGACTTTTGATGTCCAGCAAAGCTATAATATCATCAATGGGATTTGCTGCTTTCAGAATATAGGGAAAGTCATTTGTTGAGGCTATGCTGTAATTATTGTGTGTGTGTGTGTGTGTGTGTGTGTGTGTGTGTGTGTAGAGAAATTATTTGATTGAGGGTTTGTAATTGTTGGTATACAGGTGTAGATATTTGGGATATAATGAGTTTGAGAAAAAAACGGGTTTATGCATTTTTACATTACTATATATATATATATATATACATATATATATATAAATATTTTTTTCTAAACATATACTGTTAAATATAAGAGACAATGAATGTCTATTATGCTTAATCATGAGCCGTTTTAAACATTGTATTTTTGCTTTAATTTCAGTTGAAAATGAAGACAAAAATTCTCCAACATTTGGATAATTTTTTATTAATTTGGTTCTAAGCTTTCAGCTCACATGAGCCATCTTCAGAGAGGTTAAGACGGTAATACAATAACATCCACCATCACTGACAATTTTATTTTGTGTTGACAAATTATTTGCTGCCTCGATACACTAAAAATATATATATATATATATATATATATATATCCCAGTTGATAATTGCCAACTGTCTTCTTGATTTTTAGGCTATCAATATCAGCATTGTTTGCTGTCAGCCGGTTAAGTGCTATACATGATACACACTTGGGTGCTTATGTCTCAAAAGAGACATGACTGACTGGGCAGAAGATTTTCCCACAGTAGGTTGCCATTACTTTCTGCAGTAGACTGGTTGCCAACCAAGGCTATAGAACCCAATCTGTCCTGCTATTTAACCTATAGCTGAAGAGAGAAGAGAGATTAATACCTTTCCCAAGGGTATTTGCAAATGAGTGAATAATGGAATTTGAACATTTCTTGTTCTGAGCCGATATCCACTGCACCACAACATACATCCTGCTCGCTGTAATAAGTTTATTTACATGGATGTGCATTGTGGTGCAGTGGAAATGACAAATTGGGAGAGCTGAGTTCGAATTCCAGTTGAATTCCTTGCATTCACTTGTGCACAGATACTCTTGGGAAAGGTACTAATCCATCTCTTCCCTCCAGTTATGGGTTAAATAATAGGACAGACTGGGTTCTATAGCCTTGGCTGGCAACCAGTCTACCGCAGAAAGTAATGGCAACCTACTGCGAGATAGTCTTCTACCCAGTCAGTCATGTCTCTTTTGAGACATGATCATCCAAAGCGTGTATCACGTATGGCACTTAACTGCCTGACCTGGTTTTTAAATGTTTCTGTGGGTTTTTTCTTAATCTAGTGAATTGTTGCCTTCTCTCGGATGGATTGCAATTTCTGATTATGGTTTTGTCAGTTGAGAACTACATAGTTATTCTTTAACTCCTAAAAATTAGAAAAAAGAAAAGTGATTGATTAAATCATTGTCGTGAGTTCTATCCCTGGCTCAGGTAGTGTGTACTTGCATTCAGTGGAAACAGGCAAGCAATAACTGAATAATACTAAGTAAAATAAGATCTAGATGATATCTCTTGATATGTACAATCTACCTTTGTAGATTAAATAAAGGGTTCAGTTCAGAATTCACTGTAGCTTACCCAGATTTATATAAATCTGATGAAGGCCAGAGCACAAAATGGTTGAAATGTGTTAACGATAACAAAGATGAAGATAATAGTCCGAAAATGATTAGTGGAAGTAAACAAAACAATTTTTATGTCTGATTTTAGGGATGCCAAATTATTATTTACGCTTGGACTAATGTCTCCGTTTTTGCTGTTATAGTCGCATTTCAGCCGTTGTGCTCTCTGGCCTTCTCCAGAGAAGTTTGAATTGACCCCTTTATTCAGTATAAAGCAGGGTTTTTCAAACTGTGAGTACTGACTTTTCAATGGGTCATGAGATAAATAAAATGGGTCATGACAAAAAATACACAAATGAGGGCCAAGTGCAGAATGTAAACAACTTGAAATGTTGTACAGCACTCATAAATCATCATTAGTTTTTCACTGAGGTAATCTTGTATTATGTTTCATTTTTTATATATACATATATAATTTCTTTATAATCATATCGCCCCAAGCAAGGCATTTTACTGCCACTGTTTTGCAGGGGGTTACATAGGAGGAAAGTTATGAGAAAGAGTGACAGGTTATAGGGAGTGTCAGGAGGTGGGTAAGAGTAGGATGAGAATACTGATGAGAGTGGAGTGGACGGAGAAAGGAGCATGAGAGAGAGAGAGGATGCAGGTTAGTGAGATAGGAGATGACAATTGACTTTACATTTAAATTCTTGGAGATTATAGCTGTTGGGAAAGCAAGTAAATATAGTGTTTTTTTTGTTTTTTTTAATCATATCACCCCGAGCAAGGCGGTAAAGCCACTGATGCGCAGGGGGCTACATAAGAGTGAAAAGATTGGAAAAGAGAAAGCCGGAAACCACATCCTAAACAGGGAACAAGGGATGAGCCTCTTCACCTGTTCAATAGACGTAGGTGGAGTGTGAACTGGGCGATAGTTTAGTCTATCTACTCCAATTAAATGTTCTCATTGAGTTTATCAAACTCGTTATGAAGACCTCTTGCCAAAACTTAGCTATGAAGGTGTGCAGTGCATTTGTCTTCGTCACCGTAGAAAACCATTAAGATTGTTGAATAATTCAGTTGCATCTGAAGTCAGGGCAAAAAGTGAATTTTCCAACTCAATGTAAAAGTCAAGTATTAGTATATAAATTTTTTTTTTTTAAGTAATTTTATATTCATACAAATAGATATACAATTAGATACATGGAATCCCAGTATGTGTGGATCATAATAAATACACATAAATTGTCGATGCTAAATAAATGAACCTCATGAACAGAGTTTGTCTTTGATTTATTACATGTAGATATAATAATGGGTCACAATGCAACATGTGGCTCTTGCTGTGGTCGCAGTAAGAAAAACATTTGAATAAAACTGATCCAAAGTGATAGATTGTTCTCGTTCTGCTGTTCATGATATTGTATCTTAGTTAATATTAATTTTTTTTTTTTTAAAGTGTGGTCAATGGTCACTTATTGCTCAACTTGTTTCCGCCAAGTCTGAATATATTTGTAATACTCAGACTAAGAATTAAACTCCTTCAAATTCACTAACAAACGTTTTCGCCGTCTTGGCTTATAGCAACAAAGCTGCAGTTATTAGTCCAGTTATAGATCTTTAAAAAAATTGTTGTGATAAAGCCTAAATAAAATGACTTGTCGTCATCTTATGGAAGGTTACAGTAATGAGGAAATCAGATTAACCATTAATTCACTTCTAATAGCATTTTTTTAATACTTCATTTCTATAATCATATCGCCCCAAGCAAGGTATTTTACTGTCACTGTTGTGCAGGAGGTTACATAGGAGGAAAGTTCTGCGAAAGAGTGACAGGTTATAGGGGGTGTCATGAAGTGGGTAAGAGTAGGATGAGAATACTGATGAGAGTAGAGTGGACAGAGAAAGGAGCATGAGAGAGAGGATGCAGGTCAGTGAGAGAGGAGATGACTACTGACTTTACATTTAAATTCTTGGAGATGATAGCTTCACATAATTCCTGTTGTATGAAAATTTAGTCTTAAATAATGTAGAGAATAATGAGCCCAGTTTTACTGCATTTAAGGCAACAACACCAAAGTTGCAAAATAAACCTTTAATGCAATGAAATTTGTTTCTTTACTAATAATAAATATTTTATAAAGAAAAAAATATAGATAAATACAATTTTATTCCATTTTCTTGAATTAACGTTAAATGTTAAAACCAGCCAAAGAAATAACCTTAATAATTTAGATTTAATTTATGATCAAGGATGTTTTTTGATTTTATGGTATTTATAAAATAATAAAAGGAATATAAATAAAAGTTGATTTTAAAACTTACCTGGAAATGGAAATGGAACCTTTACAAATAATAAATGAAGACTCCAATATATAGAATTTTTAAAAATTCTAGGATTATTCTTTTTATTTCCTCCTCACATGACAAACCTTACAGAAAATTGTTTGTCTTGTTTTAAAAAAAAAAAATAATGACAAATTTTCTGTTGTTATTTTGGTCCAAAGAAGAAACAAAATTTTTAGGTTAAAAACAAGACTGATCATCATTTATGCCTAATACTAAATTGCCTTTGAAAAAGCAGAACATTTTTTTTGCCTTCTCATTGTTGTACCTAACACATCACTCAATAAAACCCAGGCTTAATAAACAAAACAACAACTTTTAGGCAAAACTTGACTTTATTCATCAACATAGTCTCCTTCTAGAGTGATACACTGATTCCAATGCTTCTCTAACAATTCAATACCTTTTTTATAGAACAGTTTGTTTTTGGCCTCAAAATATGCCTCAGTTTCCGATATCACTTCTTCATTGGAGCCAAATCTCTTTCCTTGGAGCAATCTTTTGAGGTCTGCAAACAGTCAGTAGTCGCTGGGGGCCAGATCTGGAGAACAGGGTGGATGCAGAAGTGATTCGAAGTGCAATTCATCAAGTTTTGCCATCATTGTGATCAACTTCATTGTCTTGGTGAAAGATCACTTTTTTCTTCTTCATTTGCGAGCATTTTTTCTTCAAATGTACCAATAATGCTATATTATATTTGCTATTAATGGTTCTTCCTATCTCAAGGTAATTGATGAACAAAATACTTTACACATCTCAACCTTGCCTTTTGATGTTTGCGTTTTTGGTCGCTTTGGATGGCTTTCACCTGCTGACTGCCAATTTGACTCGGGAGTGACGTGGTGAATCCATATTTCATCCATTGTTACATATTTATGCAAAAACTCCTCTTTGTTGCATTGAAACAGTTGCAAACAACACTGGATCATTGATGCATTGTTGTTTTTGATTGACTGTGAGCAAACATGGCACCCAATTTGAATACAGCTTTCTCACTGACAAATGTTCATGCAAAATGGTGAATACACTGCCTTCTGATATGTTCAACTCCTCTGCTATCTCACACAACTTCAATTTATGATTGGCCAAAATGAGTTTGTGGATTTTTTTGTTGTTTTCTGGAACAACTGCAGATTTTGGGCAACCTGAACATTCAGCATCATTTGTGTCTGTACAACTGCATTTAAAGTCAGCCTACCACCTCTTAACCAATGTTTCCGAAGGAGCAGAGTCCAAATTAAGCTTATCAAGTCATTGCAATGCTTCATCAATAAACAAAATTCAGATTTTTCCATTGTTTTGAAAATTTGCAACAGTAGCTTCACTTAAATAACTGTAATTTGTAAACTAATAATCTGATTGGGCCCAAATTTTGTCACATGCCATTTGAAGGTTAGTACTTCATAAAAATCATAAGAATTTTTTATTAGTAGTGCCATCTATATGTCATGTCCAGGACTTATTGAGTGATGTGTTGAAATTTTTATTTGGTAATCAAATATAACATTATTCTGTGGCATAAAGGAACTGGGTGAATCAGTCCAAAAGTGAAAACATGAGCCACTTTTAATCATCCCAACTTGTCAGAGTCTGAAGGTGCAGATTTTAAACTTCTTCAAAATCAACAAACATTGTGTTTATAATGTCTAATTGATATTAACTGTTTTTTCTTTTAGTTTATATGAAATTCTTTAATTTTAAATGATTCTAATTACATTTTGAAAATATCAACATTTTTCATGTTTTTTTTTTCAATATGCAGAATTAAAAACGATTGTTAGTGTAAAAACAAAAGCAGTTCTTGATTAGCCTATATGACTTCTGTCCCATAACTGTTACATTTAATCAACGAAATGTGTATGCAAATAAAAGAACTATTCTGGGATAAAAAAAAATATGAAAAATGTGTCTTTGAAGCTTTTTCATAATTATTTAAATCAATTATAATTCTGGGAAAAAATACATTAATGCCTTTGTATTATGTTTGAAGCTATTAAAGTCAATCTATAACTTTTTATGTTTGACATATTCTTAAAATGTTTATCGAAAAACCGATGGATATTTTTAGTCATCCACAAATAATAATGGAACTTTTCTCAACAAATATTGCTTTTAGAAGGAAACTTAAATTACCTTTGTACTAAACAGACTTTCATTTTAAAATATTAATAAAAAGTCACTTTTTTTAAACGGTCATATTTTTTATTGCATCTTGATTCGCATAAAAAAAGGACAAAAATGAAAAACTTGTGCTATTTTAATTTAGAAAAATAACTTTTTTTTTTCTAAATATTATTTATTTATATATTCCTTCGTGTTTCAAATTGGCAGGAAAAGCAGTGAAGACCCAGTTGTCAACACTTGGTTTACTGTCTCCCCAAAATCTCTCAATATTTCTTGGCTTGGTCCTGTACAAATTACCAACCATTTATAACAAAACCAACTGGAATGTAAAACAAGAGTAATCTTATTCAGTTATCTTCTCAATGACTTAAAACAGAATGACATATTTAAGGATCTGCAGATATGGTTCCATGCAAATCTTCTGGTTGAAAAACAGTTTAAAAGATATATAGATATTAAACAATCAGAGAACAGAAAAATATATTTGAAAGTGATCAACTTTTGTCTCCTAAAAAGGTAAAATCACGCAATTATAAGAAGTTTTAGAAGGCAAAAGTGGATCACTTTCAAATATATTTTTCTGCTCTCTGATTGGTTAATATATATATATATATATATATAGTGTAGTACACTTGATATGTAATCTGGATAAATTCCAAAGGAGACGAACTCGAGAGAACTCAATGTTAAATTCATTTGTTTAACAGAATAATATTTTATATAACAGATTTTTAATTATTAGTTTGGATTATATATATTTCGCCGCTCTTGTGTTCTTGGCGCCGCTCTTCAGATCCAAAATCTTTTTTGGATCTGAAGAGCCGCGTCAAGAACACAAGAGTAGTGAAATGTGCATAATCCAAACTAGTAATTAAAAATCCGTTATATAAAATATATATATATATATATATATATATATATATATATATATTTTTTTTTTTTTTTTTTTAACATCCAGGTGAAGGGGATCCAAGGTTTTACGATTTTGAGTCCCCTGACATACAAACAGTGCTCAATACAATAAATATTGTAGAGCTTAATATAATCATGAATCAAATGTACATTGTGACACATAAATTTCTATGTAAATCATTTTCACAACCAACATTGCCTGATAATGAGATTCTATCTCAAAACAGAAGATCTGTGCGGAGCCATATGTGCAGATACGCAAATATGTCATTCTGTTTTAAGTTGTTGAAGAGATAACTTTCTGTTCACTAAAATCTCCAAATTTATTTGGTTACCATAATACTTCATGAAAGAAATATGGAAGAAATCCTGTTTTTTTATTAAACTGCATTTGTGCAGCGGGTGAAGGGAAAAAGGAGAAATGTTTTAATAGATGATCTGTTCAAATTTTTGATATGGACTTTTCAGCTTTTACAATCATAAATAGACTGACAAGAAAAAAAAAAGATTAAAAGCTTCTATACTATATGTACAAAAGGAAGAAATTTATTCATGTATACGACCTGAAGAAAATTCAATATTTCTATTTTTGATTTTTAAAATAAAATGACAATATTTGACAAAATAAAGAAGTTTGTTGTTTTTTTAACATGGATTTTTCATTTGCTATTTTTGCTTTTATGATACAAATCTAGGAAGAGAAACATTTTTACAAATTCTGCATGAATATTGATTTTCTAAGCACTGCTTAGATGTGGCACAAGGCTGAAAGTACAGAGGACCTGGTGAGGATCGAACTCACAACTCAGTTGTAATAGGATTGAATGTCAAGTGTGTCAACCATTACACATTGAGGTACTCCATTTCTGCATGAAGAGAATGTAAACTTACTGAATTCAGCAAATGACAACCAATAAATACAAACAAACAAACAAAAAAAAAACTGAAAACAGCTTTAAAACTAAACACGTGGAAATGGAAATCAGTTATTTTATATTATAAGAATCCTAACCTAATACTGGCCTTATGCCACGCGTGGCCAAATAAAACCCATATTTTATAAGAATTGAATACCAACAGGAAATTGAATAACCAAACAAATGAATAAGAAACAATAATAGCAAGTTTTCTGACATTTGATATATATATATATATATATATATATATATATATATATGGAATCTGTAATATATATTATATATGCACAGCACTTATTAGAAAGCACTCAATATCAGTGATAGAGCTAACATATTCAGTTGATTTGATGTGAGTTTGTGACCCTGGGTTTCATGCTTTTGTGATTGTTTGTCTGGTGATTGCAAAAGCGTGAAGCCCAGAGTCACAAACTCATCAATCCAACTGAGTATATATGTATAGATGTCCAGTCCGTAAACAGCCAGGATAATCCAACAAGATCAACTTAATATAAAATATTAAGTGTTATATCTCTATAAAGAGCTCAGTGGATGTTATCCAGAGCAATATGATATTAATAAAGGAAAACTGAACATGTCATTTAGATTGGTTATAAATTATAATTCAAATGACATGTTGGATTTTCCCTTATTAATATATATATATATATATATATATATATATATATAAAACAATAAACAGTTGGAATTTATTCCACAATTACAATAATGATTTTTCTGAGAAAGTAGTACATGCATGTAAAAGGTTCTTTGTTGAAAGGACTAAAATGAAAGTCTTCACATTAAAGTTTGTATAAGCACAGTTCAAATCAAAAGATTGTCTGAAAGATGGTAGTAAGTGTTTTAGCATAAATGAGTCTTTGTATCTTTCTTTCTAAATAGTAATGCGTAATAAGTTGTATAGGCAAAATGAAAAGGAAGAAGATAATGACAAAAGAAAGTAATTAGACTGACTTTCAAAGTTTCAGTGTGCTGCTGACTGTTGATGTCCATTTCTTATGTTTCTTCAACGACGCAGGAAATGATGAAAGGAAAAGATTAGCTGAGAAAGTGAGAGAAATCCTAAGCAAATAAGAAAGAACAGAGCGTCCTGACTCGACTTCTCTCCTCTCTTCCTATCTGCAAATATTGAAATTAGTTTATATCTAAGCATAAGATCAGAAAAAAAAAGGCTCCAAAACTCCTGTTGATTTCTTGTCTTTTGATTGGTTCAAAAATTGGATGTTGTATCTTTTTGGTTTTTTAAGACGTCTGCATTAACTTTAGCCTAATGTTTATTGAAAAAGATTTTGTTATTGGTTAATTTAAATATGTAAGAAAATATTTGAATGGTTGTGGGTGTGTGCAATCAGAGTTTGAAAATCTGTCAATATTTAATATCTTATCTGAAGGCAAATTGGCATGGCCAAGGACGCATTCCAGAAACTGATTAGAATATTAAGAGACAGGAAAATTTTGCTAGAAACAAAGAGAGTACTGGATTTCTATGTGGTGCCTGTTCTTTAATATGGCAGTGAATACTGGACAATCTCATCAAAGATGAAAGAGAGATTAAAGCAACCGAAATTTGGTTCTACAGAAGGATGCTAAGGATGCCCTGGACCAAACATGTGAGTAATGATGAGGTTTGGGAGAGGATGGAAACGAAAAGGAAACTAATACTTAACATCAAGAAAAGACAGCTAAAGTTCCTGGGACATGTAATGAGGAAGAAGGGCTTGGAGAATCTGATACTCACAAGTAGAGGGAAAGCAAGGAGAAAGCAACGTGTAACATACTTGACAGGCTTGAGCAAGTGGATGGAGTTTGGGTGGAGAAAGCGCGCTTTCTTCCTGTTTGATACACTAGCCCTATGATGACTCCAGAATGAAGTATTTTCAGGACACATGCCTCTCCACAGCTTCCTTTTGAATAATATCTGTATATTGCCATGATTTCTCTTGGGAAAGATAAGGGAGTGAGTTTTTACACTGTTATTTGTTATTTCATTCACACTTCTCCAAATTATGATTTTTAAATAATTGATGATCTGGTGAATGTTGGCTTGCGATATACAAATGTCTTGAACCCATTCACTGTTCGAGATATTAGTACATCCAGGAATTCTAGTTTATTGTTGTTTTTATTTTCCATTGTGAACTTTATGATCTTATTGAGTTCCCATGATCCAGAAGTATCTGGACCTCTTCCTGGTGTGGTCAGAGTATGAAGGTGTCATCAACATATCTCAGTTATAGAGTTGGCTTTAGTGATGTGAATTCTAATGCCATCTCTTCAAAGTATTAATTAAAACAAGAAGTGGTCGATATAAGCAGTACCCTACAACGTTACAACTACCTAGGGTACATGACAACAGCTACAACAAATGTGAAAGAAAGGGGTGGGGCATGAGGATAACACTCAGAAAACTGCCTTGGTCTGCCTACTCTATGTGAAGGGATTAGCAGAAAAATACAAAGGACCTGTGGTCTATATAACATCAGGATGACCTTCAAAAGTGGTTCAACACTTTGCATCTGTCTCTCTCGAGTCAGATCTTCACTAAAGGAGAACATGAGGAAGGACTGTGTGTCTGTTATTCCATGCAGATATGGAAAGAAATAAAAGCCAATGTTCAATTTTTGGACCAATCAAAAGACAGGAGTTTTGGAGCCTTTTTTCTGATCTGATGCTTAGATATAAATATGAGCTAATTTTAACTTAAGGTGAGGCTGCAAGAACATTACAAGGCCATAACACAAGGAAAAATTGAAAAATCAGGTGTAGCTCATCTGGAAAGGGAAGGATGACAAAAGCAAGATGTAAAGAGAAAAAGTTACCTTAATCTGACAACTGCTGTTTTGTTTTACAATTTAAAACGATCTCTTGGGTTGCAGCAGGACTGTTGATCAAGTGGTGCCCACTGCTTGCTGTCGTGTCGATCTGGACTTGTTGCTGGAAGTTGCTTTATATCTCGTGAAGATAGACCTTCTAGCCCTGAAAAGGACAATTGTGGTAGCAGTCAAAGGCATCAGACAGCATGGTAGCAGGCATCAGCAGTCAGAGGTTTCAGCCTCAGATCCCTGGAACGGCATGAAGTTCTTCCTTTGCCCATGCAGGCCAACTACTGACTTGTTTACCTTTAAACTGCTCCTTTTATATGCCCGTGTATATCACAGTTGTTGTGAGCTTTGTTTTTGTTTTGCTGAGTCATGGTCACGTGATGTGAAAAAAAACAAAAAAAAAACAGAGTTGACTTTTCAATAATGAACTTGGGTAAGGCATAAAACAATCTCTCCTTGTACTCTGTCATATAGTTTGATACTGTCATGTTACAGAAATGAGTAGGTGTGTGAGAATTTGAACAAACCACTTTGTTTTCCCATAATCAATTTACCAATCCAGGCAAAAGCAGCAAAAAGCTGCTGCACACATTGTCAAACTTGACGGGTACCAGTTTACAATATATAAATTATATATAAGAAACAACAAAAACAAGATTACAAATTAATTTTATTCAAATTGTGTCATTGTTGAAATTAAATCTTTTTTATATTTACATCTGCATAAAAATATAAAGTATAATTTTTTAATCTCATAAGAAAATCATTTTTAAACTTTTTGCCTCAAATGGCTGTGTGTGATATTTTTGTTCATTTTGCTGACACTTTCCAAGTTGGTGCTCTCTCCTAATTTTTAACAAGCTCATGGTTAGTGAACACATTTCTAACAATGTCTATTATGAATCTTGTCTTGGACTAAATCCAACAAAGTGAAAAAAAAATATATATATATATATATATATATATATATATATATATATATTAAAAAAAGAAAAAAGAGAAAATAAAAAAAATTTTTGAATTAGTCTTCGATAAATATTTTTATGCTGGCAAAATGTTTGGAGTAATATGAGAAATTGATAATGTGGCTTTCTTTCTCCCAAGTTAGTTGCTTTTAATACTTTGTATAGGTCATAAAATTATGTGGCGATTAATAGCTCTGGCTGGATTTTGTATACAATTCGAATATTGAATGTAAATAAAGCAATTTCTAAAGAAGTAATTTTTTTAAAATTATTAATCAGACAGATTTTATTACAATATAGCCATATTTGAGTAGAAGCCTTGTTAATTTTTTAAACAGTATATTTATTTTCATCTACCAGCACATTTTTTTCTTTAAATTTCTCAAATATTCAGGCTGGTAGAAGAAAATAAATAAATATGGTGTTTAAAAAATAAATGGAAAATCTACTAAAAATAATGTTTAAAGTGATAAAATCTGTTGGATTAATAAATAAAAGCTCATTACATCCTTTGAAATATATATATATATATATATATATATATATATATATTTTAAAAATTTTGCATAAGTAAAATACTTACAAAATATATTTTAAGAAAGAGTATATCATATAAGAAAATGTAGTTTTGTGAGTCTAGAAACAGTCTCATACACACACAATATTTGATGGCATATAAAAATCCTCACCAAAAAACAAAATAAATTATTCCCAAAATATCTCCTGATATATAATCAAATATTACTAATTTAATAATAATGGCCAATTTATTTAAAGCTGGAATTATAAAAACTGAAACTATATCTAACAAGCAAAAATCAAGGTTTCTGCTCTGATAGGCTAAGGTTTACTTAAACAAAGCTTAACATCATAATACTGATATATTATTTAATCCAATATTACTATTATCAATGTTAGGGATAATTTAATTAAAATATTACCATGAAAATATCTCCCAGTTCTTATATGCAAAGTCAAGATATCGGCTTGGCTAATGTTTACCCAAACATAGCTTAACACCATGATATTGTAAGATTATTTATTCAAATATCACGATTATCAATATTAGAAAGAATTACGTAAAAATTAAAAATTGAGAGTGCTGCAGGAGTGTTAGCCACTCTACAACAGACATTTAGCCTTTGACTGAAGATGTCTACAGGAAGAAATCACTTCAGGTATTTCCACTGCAAATGATCGTCGCTTCTCGTGTAACTTTCAGATTAATCATTATCTTCATCTTGGCATTTATAAAATGACTTTTAGTGACAATTCAGATGATCTTATTTTTCTTTTAAATAAACGCAACATTTTTATATTTATTATTAACAAAGTTCTCCTGATGGATAAAAAGCATGTTTTATCCAACTGTTTACCCGTTATAATGTAGTTACATATTTCAATAACATTACATATTTACCTATATAACAATGCTAAATTTTTCTTGATATTCCCTTGGATAATGGAGGTGGTGAGGGTATTATGCATTATCAAACACTCGTTTTCCTACACAGCCAATACATTTGTTTCATTTAAAAAAGGAAGTTTTTTTTTTGTGTATATGTCTGGATATTAAGCTAGAAATATAGAATATATAGAAATAAAGTCTGAAAAATATAATCGAGTTTATCAGAAAATGTGTTTGTTTCTAATGGCTGCAAAAATGCTAGAAGCATTGAACTTTTGATGCAAACAAAGAGATCAAGCAGTTGACATTTTCGTTGATTTGACATTTTCCACATCAGAATTGAGTGTAAGTTGTCCGTTCTAATTCTTCTAAGGCATCATCATATTCATCTGTGGGAAAACCAAATCTGTTCATCACAAACCTCTGCAGAAAGAGGAAATACAGAAAAATACAGTAATATCTAAAAATTTATTTTCTTTAAAACTTTGATTATCAGTTAATTAAAAAAAGATAAAATACAGTAATATCTAAAAATTTATTTTCTTTAAAACTGATTATCAGTCAATTAAAAAAAAAAGATAAAATTACTTTGTTTAGTGCAGCATAAATTGAAGGCAAATGGAAGAAACGTGAAGAGGGTATGCTTGCCTTGAAAACCAGCATTCAAAATCAGGTTTAGCTCAAGCATTCACCATTGATGCTGGTAGAAAATGCATAACAATCTCAATTTTTGGACAGCAGACAGAGACAGACTAGAAAATGGTCGAGAGAAGACCAGATCAGGAGAAGACAAGTGACAGAGAGACCCTCTTGACCAAGATCTTGTGCTGGTTAAGATGATAGAAAAACTTAGAAGATTGAATGAGTAAATCAGAAGATCACAGAAGACCAAAAGAACTTAGATTTGAGAGAAGAGATCAGGAGAAGATGACAGACCCCCTGACAAAGACCTTGTGCCAGACTTGAGACTAGAATGTAGAAATTTAAGTTACTACTAACACAAGTTGCAGACTCTAAAGGGGATCCCAGTGTCATTTGGTTTTTTGGCTGTATACAACAAATCATATATAAACTAAATCTTTGTTTCATTTTTAACCCAAGTTAATTCTTTATTCCAAAGAATTAGTTTTGTCGTGTAACTCTCAGCTGTTGAACCAGTCTTCACTTCAAATTTGTTTCATCAGCGAAATCATCCTGAGATTAAAACCATAATGTGGCAGAGGTGTGAATGGTTGTGAATAAATAAATGTCAGCTAAGTCGAGTGGAACCGTGCCACTAACATGACACCAGCAGCAAAACGAGCAATGCATTAAGTGAGGAGTCAGCTAGATGGTAACCACTGTGGTCTGAAGGAACTTTATGATCAACTCCGGTCATAGGGCTACATTATTGGTTACCATTGACTATGACCAATGTAGGGTATATATTTGGTTACTACTGACTGAGACTGACCAGTGGGGTTACAATTTACCCAATATGTAATATTTTTATCACCTATTAACTAGTGAACATTACGTATTATTATTATTTACCTCCATTATGCCAATTGATTCAAACTTTATAAAATGGTAAATAATAAGGACTTCTTTATAATTGGTTTACATACTTTAATAATTGTTTTTTTTTAATCATATCACCCCAAGCAAGGCAATAACGCCACTGATGCGCAGGGGGCTATGTAAGAGTAAAAAGATTGGAAAAGAGAAAGCCAGAAACTACATCCTAAACAGGGAACAAGGGATGAGCCTCTTCACCTGTTCAATAGACGTAGGTGGAGTGTCAAACCGGGCGATAGTTTAGTCTATTCACTCCAATTGAAAAAAAAAATGAAAAAGAAAAGAGTGAAAAGATTGGAAAAGAGAAAACAGGAAACCACATCCTAAACAGGGAACAAGGGATGAGCCTCTTCACCTGTTCAATAGACGTGGGTGGAGTGTCAAACCGGGCGATAGTTTAGTCTATCCACTCCAATTGAAAAAAAAAAATAAAAAAGAAAAGAGTGAAAAGATTGGAAAAGAGAAAACCGGAAACCACATCCTAAACAGGGAACAAGGGATGAGCCTCTTCACCTGTTCAATAGACGTGGGTGGAGTGTCAAACCGGGCGATAGTTTAGTCTATCCACTCCAATTGAAAAAAAAAATAAAAAAGAAAAGAGTGAAAAGATTGGAAAAGAGAAAACCGGAAACCACATACTAAACAGGGAACAAGGGGTGAGCCTCTTCACCTGTTCAATAGACGTGGGTGGAGTGTCAAACCGGGCAATAGTTTAGTCTATCCACTCCAATTGAAAAAAAAAAATGAAAAAGAAAAGAGTGAAAAGATTGGAAAAGAGAAAACCGGAAACCACATCCTAAACAGGGAACAAGGGGTGAGCCTCTTCACCTGTTCAATAGACGTGGGTGGAGTGTCAAACCAGGCGATAGTTCAGTCTATCTACTTCAATTAGTAAACGTTTTCATATTTATTTCTTGATAAACTGTCAAAAGGACGGTTTTCTCTTGATGCTTATATTATTTTAACTACCTTCATTCCTCAGTAATGTTTCTTGATTTAAAAAGCGATTATTAGAAGTTTAATAAAACTTAATACATAAAAGTGAATTTATACATTTTTTGATCTTGAGAATTAGCAACAAAAATAATAAACACTATTTATTTATTTATTAGATTCCTTATTAGATTGGTTGGAAAACATAGTTGCCAATTGATTCAAACTTTATAAAGTAGTAAATCAAAAGGACTTCCTTATCGTTGGTTTACTTATTTTAATAATTTAGTAAATGTTTATAAATTTGATAATTGAAAACCTTTTCATATTTCTTTATAAATTTTAAGTGATAATTATTTCATCACATTAGTTTTAATTTTATTAGTTTTTAGAATGTTGTAAATGTAAAATTATTCTTGTAAATAAAAAATATGTTTAATATTTTTGTTGTAAATTCTCAAGAACAAAAAATGTATGAATTCAGTTTCATCATGTTTACTTTTTTTTAACTACCATCATTCTTCGGAAATATTTATAGATTGAAAACATGATGATTAGAATTGTAATAAATACAATTCTAATCACCATTTTTTAAATTTATAAATATTTCCGAAGAATGATGGTAGTTAAAAAAAGTAATTCATGGGAAAAAACTATCCTTTTTACAGTCTTATTGTGGGTGTGTTTATTCATGTTTGTCAAAAAAGTAAAAAAATGAAATAAAAAAAAAATAATATCAAATAACCACAGAGTTATGGAAACTCAAGTCTGATTAAAAAAACAATAAGAAACAAATCTTACAAAATTTGCAATGAGACTTTAAAAGAATAGAAGAGAAAAAACTCACTAATTTTAATTAGTTCTTAAATAAAAACAAAAATGACCACCCCATCTTTTGAACAGGAGTAGAGATTTATTCCTTGTTTCCTGTTTAGGATTGGGTTTTCAGTTTCTTGAAAATTTTTCTCATTCACTCCCCATAGCCCCTTGCGACTTAGTGGCATATTGCCTTGCTTGGGAAAAAATAAAAAAAATAAAACAAAAAAAACAATTCATCCCAGCCAGCAAGTTCCAACTTAAGCATCATTCATCCCCTTGGTTTTCTTCTGCTTACTCGGCTGCCATTGGCCACAGGAATCACTCCTCCCAGCTTTACTAAAGGGACACATCTGACCATAATAGGCAGTTTTTTGTCTCTGCTCGTAAAGAATGCAAGCAGATCCTAAATGATACTAAACTGTTGTTTGCTGACAGAATGAAGCAGCATATAGCATCCTGCTAGTTTGGCTCCAAAGACTACTGGCAGCACTGTAAAAGTATGTTGACCAAGACAAAATCCTCAATCTATCTTTTATTCAATAAATTTCAAGTATTCACTGCCACCTTGACAAAGTTGAGTGCTTTACTCGCAAATTATCCTCCAACTCGACATTTGAGTCTTCTGGAGTGCCCACACCTGACTTCCTACCTAGAACTGAGTGACGTAACCCCTTCTCTGGTCTCTAACATAATTTCTAAGCTTGACTCTCATAAGAAGTAGGGGTGACAGAATTCTAGTCATTGTTCTAAAGAAATGTGTCTCTGAATTTCCTCCTGTCCTCTCTGAACTTTACAACTACTGCCCTTGCTTTCCTGCCTGTTGGAAGTCCTCATCTGGAGAGTCCGCTGACCCCCGTAATTATCGCCCTATCAGCCTCTTGCTAATTTTTGGCAAAGTATTCAAGGGGCTATTATCAATGCTGAAGTGGTTCATCATCTCACAGTGCATAACCTATTCTCTGACAAACAATATGACTTCCCCTTTGTCAGATGTACCACTGATGTGCTAGCGACCATCACCAGATATATATAGCAGGCTCTTGACAAGAATGGCAAACCTCAAGCTGTTGCCCTGGATATCTTGGAAGTGTTTGACAGGGTTTGGCATTCTGGTCTTCTGCAAAAGCTACAGAGCTATGGTATAACTGGACATTTGTTTTATTTAATCAAATCATTTCTATCAAATCATGTAATGAAGGTTGTATTGAACAGGCATGATTCCAGATCCTGTGAAAGAATGTGGGTGTCCTTCAAGGCTCTATATTAGATCTTACACTTTTCCTGATATTCATCAATGATCTTCTTGGTGTAATCACTGTACAAGTAGGCATTTATGGAGATGTCACCACCATTTACAAATTTAAGAAATGGCTCATAGATTTTTAATCCTTGCAAAACAAAGCAGCTCTCCTTTAACCACCATAGAGAAGCTTACCTACTTTCTATCAGTATGGATTACACTAGTCTTCCAGAAAGCAATACACTACACCTCCTCGGCCTCACTCTCTCAGTCAACTTCAAGTGGAATGACTAAATCGAATCAATGACTACATCTACTACTAGGAATGTAGGGTCACTGTGTTGGGCCAGGAAGTTTTTCTTGTCAGAATCCAACTTGCACATATACAAATCTACCATTCGTTCGTGCATTGAATACTGTTGCCATATTTGGTCAGGTGCTCCTGCTATTCATCTCGAGGTTATCAACAAAATCCAAATGAAGATCTGCAATGTAATCGATCTTGATTTAGCAGCTTGACTTCAGGCACTTTCTCACCAACAGGATGTGGCTTCTCTCTGTCTTTTCTATAAATATTTTCACGGCTTCTGCTCTGGTGAATTTATCTCCCTGGTGTCCTGTCTACGTGAATTTACTCAAGTTACTAGATTGGCAATTAGGTCCCACACTTTTACAGTCAAAAGAGTTAAATAGTATCACCACTTCTATTAGTTTCTTTTCTCATACTTTCCGCCTATGAACTCCCTTCTGTATACTTGCTTTCTTTATAGCTACAATCTTCAAAAGTTTAAGTACAACATCAATTGCCATCTTTTATCTATTTGATTCCCATCTTTCTCTTATCTTCAACACCCCGTGTATCTTGTCCCCACCACCTTTGTTTTTTCTGCTCTTCACTCATGTAACCCCTCCGCACACCAGTGGCAGTACTGCCTTGCTTGGGTTGAAATAATTATAGAAAAAACAAAAAAATAAACAAATAAAAGCTGAACTTACCATCAGTTTCAGGTAATTTTTAATACCAATGCTCTGGAAAATAAAAAAGTATTCAATTAGAATTTTTTTTCATAAGTCCACAAAAGAAATTGTATACTTTTTGCCAAAATAAATCTTTTGTGGGTGAGGATGTATTTTCCATCCTATAGCCTGTTTCCTCACAGAATGAATGTCACAAGTGTGTTATGACTATTGCTATTTCCATGAAACTAAGTTCAACCAGTTTAGACCTTCACAGTTAAGACCTATTGACAAAAAAAAAAAAAAAGTGGAGGGGGGGGGGATTTTTAACTCTTGTTTAATGAAACTCAATTTCTTCTCTAATTTTTTTCACTTTGCTTGAAAAAGAACTATATAGATATAAAATACAAATGTAAAACTTGTCACTTATCTGATTGATCTTATATTCCTCACCCCAATTCTAGAGTTTTATAGACAAACATTTTGTATTTTATAGACAAACATTTTGTATTTCTTCTGTCAATTCATCAGAAGGTTTCAGCAACTGACTACTAATTTTCATTATTTCTATATTGGGTTCAAAAATATTTTTATGCTATTTATTGGTTTTAAGTTAATTTTTCATTTTGTGTGTGTGTGTGTGTGCGTGTGTAGAATGTGGTTATTTCTCTTTTTTTTCACCATTTTCTGGCTTCCTTATATTCTTGCTCTCTCTCTCTAGCTAAATCCACTGCTAGGAAGGTTGAATCACTGTGTTGGGCCAGAATGTTTTTCCTGCCTGAATCCATCATGCATATATACAAATCAACCATTCGTCCATGCATGGAGTACTGATGCCATATATGGTCAGGTGCCCCAGCTGTTCATGTCAGTCTTCTTGACAGGCTCCAAAGGAGAATCAGTAATGTGATAGGTACCGACTTGGTGGCTCGACTCCAGTCACTTCCCCACAGATGAGATATGGCTTCTCTTTGTCTGTTTTATAAATACTTTCATGGCTTCTGCTCCAACAAACTTGAGTCACTGGCATCTCTGCAACAGGTGTTTACTCGTGCAACCAGACTGGCAACTGGGTCCCACCCATTCACAGTTAGATCAGCCAAATGCAGACGACAATTCTACTCTTGCAGCTTCTTTTCTCACACTTCCCGCCTGTGGAACTCGCTTCCATATTCTTGCTTTCCTGATGGCTACAACCTCCAGGAATTTAAATGCAATGTCAATACTCATCTATTAACCACTTGACTCTGGTTCTTTTTACACCACCCTGTACATCTTTTCCTTTCTCTCTACCTTTGCAATTGTCATCACACCTGTATTCCCATCCTTCTCTTGCTCCTTTCTTTCGTCTTATCTCTTCACTCTCTTCAATCTCATCTTTTTATTCTTATGTAGCCCCCGGCAGAACAGTGGCGTTTGATACGATTAAAAAACAAAACAAAAAAAAAACAACAAAAAAAAAAAAATATATATATATATATATATATATCCGCAGACAGATCTGTTTTGCTGTATCACAGCTTATCAGTATGGTTAGACATCTGATTGTTTTTTAACCAGGATTGAAACCGAATTGGCATCAGTCGACAATTTTACCTCTGAGCTATGGATGCTTGGTAGAAGGAGGCAGACTATATATATATATATATATATATATATATATATATATATATATATATATATATAAAACAAAAGATGGTTCATGTGTGCTTCTTATAATATGTAGATTTAATAGGCCACTTAATGAAGTTTGAGGAAATAAAGATAACAAAATGATAATATTGTCAATGAAATTGATGATATGATATATTAGCCTTTTGACTAAATTAAAGAACAAAGAAAAAGATTTCGAAGACAGAATTTTCGGACATGTCAGTGTTCTTTTTCAATAAAAAAGTGAGACTCACTCTTCCAGGGAATGTTGTTGTTATTGGGTTTGTTTTTTTTCTTCCCCATGTGCTGTATTTCTGTAAGAAATTTCATTTTAACCTAATAATTTGTCAGGATTAGCATTGTGTAAAGTTTGTAGAGGGCTCCCTGTAGAAATTATATTCTCTGAGTAAACTTAAACCCTGTTTAATCCTTTTTTATGTGATTCCATTTTGAAAATAAATTTTAACTCCAATCTTATAGTGGCTCTCCACAGAGTCCCTTTTTTTTTATTATCTTTAAATTGCCATGACTTCTTCAGGAAAATTGTGGAGTGGCTTTCCATTACCAGCTCAATGGTTTCGAATTCAGTATTGTTGTTCTCATAGACTGGCTGCCAATCAAGAGAGTCCAGTCTACTCTGCTATTTAACCTGTGGAGATGGAAGTAAAGATGGATTCGTACTTTCCCCCCAAAACATTTGTGCGAAAGTAAATGCAAAAAACTAGATCTGAATTTTAACCCAGCTTGCCAATTCTACTTTTCATGCTGATAACAGCCATAGGACGCACCCACCCAAAAAATATATTTGTTGTGACATTGTGCTTAGAACAAGAAAAAAAGACAATATGAAAATGCATACATTTAATATTCTATTTCTACTCAATGCTATTTTAGTGATCAAATATTATCCAACTTTGAAAGTCATGTTAGAAATGAAGAATGAGATAAAAAAATAATTAGGCTGATATTTACTTACCAAGTAAATGACGAAGGTGAGATACATCAAAGCTATCAGGCTGACTGCTAGATACACATACCAAGGTTGTCCACCTTTCTGAAAAATAATTGTTTTTCAATGAGAATCCAATATTGAAAATTAAATAATGTAATATTTGATTACTTTTTTAATGCCATATTCTTTCAGGCGATCATGACTCTCCACAGCTTCTTTTTCTTTATTATATGTGAATTGCTTGGGGGAGAGATAGTGCAGCAGTTTCCTGTTGCCTTTTCTGTGGTTTGGAATTCTAGACTGGCTGTTACCCAAGACTAGAGAGCCATGTCTTACCTACTGTTTAACCCATAGACAAAAGGGGAGAGAGAGGGATTCATACTTTTCTGAAGGGCATTAGTTCAAAATTGATACAGCAGGTGAGGTGGGAATTTGAACCTGGTCTGCTGATCAAATTTATTGTGCCAATATCTGTTACACTAGTTGCAAATTTCTAAATACCTGAAGTGCTTTGTCTTACTTTAAAATTTTGATAAACTTTCAGGACATTAATACTTTAATTTTATATGAAAAATATTCATGTGATTGCCTAGTTAAGTAAAAAAAAATTTCTAAATTTAGTTTGCATTGTTTGAAATGAATTTAAAGCATCAATATTATTTGAACAAAAAATTTAAATGGCTCCTTAATCATGTGGTGCAGTGGATATTGACTCAGAACGAGAAATCAAAGAGCCATTCCAATTGAATTCGTTACAGCCACTTAAGTGCAAATACCCTTGGTTGCTTCTCCTTCCAATTATGGGCTAAATTGCAAAACAGATAGGGTTCTATAGCCTTGGTTGGCAACCAGTCTACCACAGAAGGTAATGGCAACCTACTGTAGGAAAATCTTCTGTCCAATCAGTCATGTCTCTTTCAAATTTGAGTTTTGTTTAATGGCATATCAACCTCTGTGGGTTATTTAATGCCAAAAAGGCGGGGTTTCTAAGGTATTTTTCAATGTTTGGTTATAGTAAGAAGGTTGATTTAGTCAGATTTTAATTAAAATTTTTGGTTTTTATTCTTTATTTTAGAAAACTGAAAATGTCTTCTAGTTCAAAAATGTTTTACTGAGAATAATTTTTTCCTTCAAAAATATGTTATGGTAATAATCTTTTTTCTTCAAAAATGTATTGCTGGTAATATTTTTCCTTCAAAAATGTATATTTTTCTATAAAAGTTTACTTTTATGTATATATTTCTATAAAAGTGTATTTTTATACTTTCATAGTGTTTTGACCCCAGTTTGGGGATAAACTATTTGTCCATAGCTGGGACACTAACGGGTACTACCACTTCAGGTCAGAATGGACATGAGAACAGCAAGAGGTGGTTCCATGCTCCTCACAACCTTCCAATCAGAGGCCTTGCTGCTGGATGCAGTTTACCGTCATGTTCAGGACCGTCTCTTTCGAGACATGATCACCCAAGCATGTATCCTGTATGACACTTAAGTGACTGATTAGAATTTTTATATCATCCATTGTATTAATTTATTATTCTGAAATTAATATCACTGAACTATTTCAGCAGCAAAATACTGTATGCCTGCTTACCATTATCTTGGAGGTTTGAATTAAGAATTAAGAATGGCTACATTTGTGTTGCTGTGCCGTGGATATTGACTTGGAATGAGAACTCAAAGAGCCAAGTTCAAATTCCAGTTGAACTTGTTGCATTTACTTATGCGCAAATACCATTGGGAAAGGTATGAATCATCACTTCTCCCTCCAGCTATGGGTTAAATAGTAAGACAGATTGGGTTATATAGCCTTGGTTAGCAACCAGTTTACCATAGAAAGTAATGGTAACCTACTGCAGGAAAAATCTTTTTCCCCAGTCAGTCATGTTTCTTTTGAGACATGATCATCCAAGTGTGTAACAAATATGACACTTAACTTCATGTATGTGTTTGCAGTAAAACAACAAAACAAGTGATAAATAAAAGTCAGATTTTACATAAGCTTATTCTACCTTTTTCATTCATAATAATTGAAAACCATATGTATTTACTTGTGCTACTGGATTGGCATCTAGGTCCCACCTTTTTACCATTAAAATAGATAAATGTAATTGCCTTTTCTACTCTAACAGTTTTTTTTCTTGCACTTCTCGTTTGTGGAACTCCCTTCCGTTTGCTTACTTCTCTGATAGTTATAATCTTCAAAAGTTTAAATGTAACGTCAATTGCCATCTATTTTCTTGATTTTTATCCATCTCTTATCTTTTCTTCACTCCTTTACCTGTATTTTTTCTCTCACTGTAAAACCATGAAAATGATTCCATTAGAAAAACTCTTACAAGATTGGCAGATTTCCATCTTATTTGTCTAAAAAGAATTTGTTTATAAAGTTAAACCAATAATACTTACAATGAACAAAACTACAAGGTAAATATTGACAGCCATGTCAAAAATTGCAAGGAACCACACAAGGACTTGTAAAATTCTGCAATAAATAACACAATAATCAAAACACAATTGACAAAAAATTAGAAATAAATAAATCAGTGGTTAAACAACAAGATGACAAAATAAAGATAAAAACTAAAATTATATAAATCCAATATTGTTTAGAAAAATATAATTTATATATAAATATATTTATATATAAATTTATATATATTTTATATAAATAAATTTATATAAAAATATAATTTATAATTATATAAATCCAATTTTGTTTAGAAAAAGCCTCTTCTTTAGATGTGGTTCATTTTTTTCTGGAAGAAAAACTTTTTTTTTTCTAATGGAACAATATTGGATGTGTTTAAGACATTTCTCGAAGTTATAGTCTTAACATTATCTATACATAGAAGAGATGTCAGTATTTGAACAATATTCTTAAAGACTCTTCTCAAAAAATAATAAAAGCTAATTGGTAAATTTTGAAAGGAAAGAAGTTCAGATATCAAAAGAATCATAAGCCCAAGTTTGTAATTACAAATATAAAAAATCAGTTTTGCAAGCCCAACATTAGAAAATGGTAAAAAAAATCCACATCTCATCTCTTAAAGCAACACTACCTTCTTCAGCCATTGGGGCAAGCAACCCTGTGGTCAAATCTAGAATTCTTTTATTGGGAGTTATCTGAAGGTGAATTGGCGTGGTGAAGGAAGCATTCCAGAAGTTGAGTAAAGTATTAAGAAACAAAGAAGAGAGTACAGGATTGCTATGTTTTTTTTTTTTAATGCCACTGATGTGCTGTGGGCTACGTAAGAGTGGTTTCCGGTTTCCGGTTTCCTCTTTTCCAAATCTTTTGATTTTGATTTGATTTCCTCTTTTGAAAAGAGGAAACCGGAAACCACATCCTAAACAGGGAACAAGGGATGAGCCTCTACACCTGTACAATAGACGTGGATGGAGTGTGAACTGGGCGATAGTTTAGTCTATCTACTCCAATTGGAAAAAAAAAAAAGCAAAGTGAAAAGATTGGAAAAGAGAAAGCCGGAAACCACATCCTAGACAGGGAACAAGGGATGAGTTTCTACACCTGTGATGTCAGTTTTTCAATACGGCAATGAATACTGGACAATATTATTGAAGATGAAAAAGAAAACTTGAAGCACCTGAAATGTGGTTCTACAGAAGGATGCTGTGAATATCATGGATCGAGCAAGTGAGCAATTTTGAGGTTTTCAAAAGGATGGAAATGAAAAGGAAATTAATACTGAGCATCAGGAAGAGACAGCTAAAGTTCCTGGGACATGCAATGAGGAAGGTGGGCTTGGAGAACTTGATACTAACAGGCCAGTTAGAGGGAAAAAGAGACAGGGATAAGCAGTGGATAGCATATTTGAAGGACCTGATCAAGTGGATGACAGAACGAGGGTTGCATGGTGTAACAGGAGAAAGAGCCACCAGGGATAGGGAGATATAGAAAGCCATGATCACCTATGTCCTGAAAGGACAGGGCACATAGAAGGAGAAGAAATAAGTTGTAATTTCTCAAACGTAGTAGGGAAGTACAAACAATCAACTTGTTAGGATGTAGATCTTCAAATATATTTTAGGGCTGTTGATCCCATATAAAAAGGCAGCAAAGAGACAATTCTTTCTTTTCCTCTTTGCTTTGCTGGACAGTTAGCCTGAACCCTTAGACACACCTCATTCTTATTGAAAAGGATCATCTGACAAGACAGACTTTGCTTTAATGTAATTTGTATTTCTGAAGCAACATGTTCACTTTCACCTTATGTTTTGGAACAATATATTCATTTTCATTCAATTGTATTCTGTGTTATCTTGTTACACATAAAGGTTCTATTCTTTGTACCCCTGAGCTTATCTTCATTTAAAGATAAACCCTATAAACCTTCCATGCTTCTTGCCTTATCCCTTAAGGATTTACATTGTAAATCCTCTACGTATGTGTGATACTTGTAACATGTTAACATTTCGCGCAACCAACTAAATCGCTATTAACACCTTATTACGAAACTTATTAAAATCCGACCTGATCTTGATTTTCTTTTTTGATAGCACATCAAACATGAATTCTTTTCATGGTTAGCTCTTTGACTGTCACAAGAATCAGAAATTGAAACCAATTTATTGACCTGTTGGATCCTGCTGGACATTTTGAGTAAACCTTACTCTTTCGGAACTGTCCAAATAACAAAAACAAATCAGCAGATAATGAACAAATTTAATCTCTTTTATATTAAATATAAGTACCATCTGAAATAGTCATGTCAGTTTTGTCAACAAGACAGTAGATGGCACTGTCAAGTGCTTATAAAAATGACGCACTTTCTGTTTTGCCACTTTTCTCTGGCCAGCATGCTATAGTGATGATATCCACAATACCTTGTTTCAAAGCCTGAAGATATTTTTCCCCACTTTGTAATTGAACTTTATTAACACACAGACATGTGTATGACCTACATAATTCCTAATATGTCTTCCTTCCTTCTTTTTGTGTCAACTTTGTAGCTCCACACGACTACATAAAATGGTGTTAATGAATTTTATTAGAAGTGAAAAACAAACGTGGAAGTTCGAATTCTAAGAGGAACAAGAGAAATAACTTCATGCAAGGTGTAACAGGAGAAAACATACTAAGAGCCACAAGGGATAGGGAGACGTGGAGAACCATGATCGCCTATGTCCTGAAGGGACAGGGCACATAGAAGAAGAAGAAGATGGTTGCCACTGCTTTCAATCTAACTAAAAGCAGTGCTCACAACATATTTATAAGTGTGCCAGTTCAAATACATATCCCGTCATGATTTTTCTATACGAGTTAAATAAATGTGAAACAAAGAATCATGTGCCTCCTCCTAAAAAAACAAAATTATTCAAAAGCTCTGTGTTGGGTTTACTGGAGGTGCTTTGTGGTGTTGTGGATATCAACTTGGAACAACAAATCGGGGAGCCGAGTTAGAATTCCAGTTGAATTCCTTGCATTTGCTTACGCATAAATACACTTGAAAAAGGTATTAATCTGTCTCTTTCCTCCAGTTATGGGTTAAATAATAATGCAGAATGGCTTCTATAGTCTTGGTGGGCAAACAGTCTACCACAGAAAGCAATGGCAACGTATTAATGTGTAAAGTGACATTTAGAATTCAGACATTCCCACTAGAATGAAAAGCTGCTGGAATATTTCAAAGAACTTGCATTATTAAGTGTGCTGCAGAATAACAAATAAAACCATTTTACGTACAGGAAATATAAAAAAAAAAAGAAAAAAGAGAAATACGTTTTACTTACTTGCCATTTCGAAAATTTCCCATGATCCTTCGGCTGTTCGTGAAATGGAGTATAGGGAAGAGAGCAAAAGGTAACTCAACACTTTGCAGCACATTGAGCCAGTTGTTCATTATATCAAGATAATTAGTAGCAAGAGTTGCCACCAGAATGGTAGGAACCATTGCAATGGATCGAGTCAATAGAACACGTTTCCACTTAGCCCAATGAATATTCAAAAAACCCTACAAGGAAGAAAAATTTCACTTTGAATTTCAAGCACATCTTTTTGCAGGAAAAAAAATAACATTGCTTAAATATATTAACAAAGCATAGCACCATTTTGTTGTAAAATCACAAGTGTGGATTCCCCAATGAGGACTGAAATCATTACACATAAACACACACACACACATATATATATATATATATATATAGGATTTATAAATTTTATATAACAGTATACATATTATTCTACCGACCAACTCAATCACAATTACAATTGAAATGAATTTATCTAAGCTTAACATAAAATTTGTTACAACTACTTTTAAAACAATAAAACTTAATACAAAACAAATAAGCTAAAACTTGAAAGATGAATTTACTCTATTGCCTGCAATAACTGCCACAAAAAATACATTGGAGAAACCTCAAGAAAATTTAAATAAAAGATTATATGAAAACAAAATGGATCTTTTACTTAACACAATACATTTCAATCTATAAAAATGCTACTTCAATTAAAATAGAAAGCAATATACTGAGATTTAACGTGTTTAGAAAGTGCTTTAATTGCTAGATCATACACAGTAAATTTATGTTTAGTTTCTTTCAACATTTCCCCTTCCATTATCCTAATGATGGATGATAATAAAAATAATAAAAACAGAAGCATAAAAAAAATAAAATAAAACTGGCTAGGCTATATATTTAAACATAAAAAAGAATGAATTTAAAAGTTTCAGTGTCCCTTCTCCTTTGGGTACATGTCAGTCAGTTAAGTGCCATATGTGATACACGCTTTGGATGATCATGTCTCAAAAGAGACATGACTGACTGCGCAGAAGATTATCCTGCAGTAGGTAGCCATTGCTTTCTGCAGTAGACTGGTTGCCAGCCAAGGCTATAGAACCCAATCTGTCCTATTATTTAACCCATAACTGGAAGGAGAAGAGATAGTTTATATTATATTATTATATTGTATAATTAGTGAGGGATCAGTTTATTACTTCATAACAATAGAAAACCGATCCCCCACTTTATGACCAGTAGAAATCTTAATCATGATTCCAACTATCAGTCAGTTAAGTTGCCATACATGATACACGCTTTGGGTAATCATGTCTCAAAAGAGGCATGAGTGACTGGGCAGAGATTATCCCGCAGTCGGTAGCTGTTGCTTTCTGCAGTAGACTGGTTGCCAGCCAATGTTGTAGAACCCAATGTGTTTTATCATTTAACCCATAACTGGAAGTAAGAGATGGATTAATACCTTTCCCAAGGGTATTTGTGCGTAAGTAAATGCAAGGAATGTGCACGTGTAGTGACATTAATAAAAACATTTTATTCAATAAAGTCCTGAAGGATAAAATACAAAAAAATATTTTCACTTTGTCATTAATTTTACTAACATTGTTTGAGATTTATAAATGTAATTTATGAGATTAATGATTTTTTTTTCAATATGACAATAAATTCATTTAGTTATTTTAGTGAATACACATTTCAGTAGACTTCCCTATTTACCGAATGCCTTCTGGTCTAGATTATCAAAAGTCATATGAAAGAAAAGGTGTTGCTGGTTCCAATCACTGTTTGGAATGATTGCAAAACATCCACCCTCTCCCCTAATTTATAGAAAAAAACATACAGATGCATGCTGGGATTTCTTCCTAGCTAATAACATAAACAACCAATTCTCAGTTTCATAATTGTATTCTTTCATTTTTATAGTCAGAATGCTGTGATCAATTGTCTGTATCTCTTTTGAGTGTTAATGCTACTCTTAATTTCTGAACTTAAAAATCCAAGAGACAGTATGTTGATTGAGGTATAGTACAAACTTATACCACAATCAACATACTGTCTCTTGGATTTTTAAATCATTTGTCTTTCATAAATCTCTGAAGAAGCTTGTTATAAGTGAAAGATATTAGATTAAAGAAACTATTTCCTACTTGTTCTTTACTTATTCTATTTATATATATATATATATATATATATATATATATATATATATATATATAATGGATATAATGTGGATGACTAATATATTATGCTCTAAAAACAGTTTCCACTTCTGCTATATGTGTGACTCTTCAGAAATGAATTGAGTTCTTTCGGTGACTGGTGTGTGTATACACTGCTTATATACAACATGTTAAAATTTCCCTTCTCTGATTCCATGCGTCAATGGCTTAGGGAGTAGCGACTCCGACTGACACCAAATCAGTCGAGTTTCGATCCCGGTCAGAAGCAAGTGGATGCGCCTAGCCACACTGATGAGCTGTGATACAGCGAAACAAGCTTGTATATGAATGACACACATATATATATATATATATATATATATATGAAAGTGACGAGGGTGGACGTTGTGTAAGTATTTGTTTGTTTGATAGATTTGACTTAGCGTCTGCATTTTGCAGTCTAGCTTGACAGGAGTTATGCTCAGATGTAGATCAAACTTTGAAATTTTTCAGAAAGCCAAAATTAGGGGAAGAAAAATATATATTATCACTCCACAAAGTCAGGGATCAGTTTATGTATTGATTATAATATAGAATCGATAACCCCACTTTATATTATCTATATATGTTGCCCCTCCCCTCCACTCCCACCCTAATCCAATAGAGACATTCTACATTGTTATCTATATCTATAAAAGTGACGAGGGTGGACATGGTGTAAGTATTTGCTATGTAAATTCATCATGTTTTTTATTCTTATCATTTCTTAACTTACCCGAGTGAAACCGGGCTAAACTGGTAGTATATATTTATTATAAATTATACTTTAGAACATATTACAAACTACTACAAAATTGTACAATTTGTTTCAGCATAGAAAGAACAATGTCTGATCAGGTTGTTTATAAATAAGGTTAAATTAATGTTTATTATCATCATTATTTTAAATTAATGTTTCAAACATTGCAAATATTGTCTTCGTTCCTTATTCATTTGGACATTATATATATATATATATATATATATATATATATATATTATACACACACACACACACACAAGTTTTATTAAAAATTACTGTCAAGCTACTGCGGTTAAAATAAAAATATCATTTACATAGTGGAATTACATTTTAGATTAAGTAACTTTTTAAATAGTAACACTATCCAAGTGGAATTCTACTACTATTGCCGTTAGTTTGGGTATACATTTTGCCATTTTGGTTATAGAAGGGGGACTTAGTTGTGCAGGTGAGTAGTAATTTCTTGAGAATTTTAGTTTTGATGGATGAGATGGGGTCAAGTTATGTTTATACACAGAGTTAATGATTATACCGATGCTTTTATTAACCTAGATGTTTGTTTCAATAAAAATAATGCCTTATAATTCCATTTGAAAAAAAAAAAAAATAATAATAACTAAATGAAAATAAGAGACTGCCCATTAATAAATGCTTGGATATGCTTTCATTTTTATATAAAAGAGAAGCAGGTTAACTTACTTCCATTATGAACTGTCCAGCATAAGTCCCCTGAAAAAAAAAGAAATATATAAAAAGTATATGACGTGTACACAGAATCTGGATTTATAATAGAGAGATAATAAGAAGACAAAGAAGTTGTGGAGAGTGATGTCCTGACAAGACACAGCATAGAAAAAAAAAAAGGATGAATATATAAGTTCACATTTTGTCTAGGGAATGAGTTATATTGGTGCAAGGATTTGACAAGCAGCATTGATAGTATTTTTTTTTTATAATTATGTCGCCCCAAGCAAGGCATTTTACTGCCACTGTTGTGCAGGGGGTTACATAGGAGGAAAGTTATGAGAAAGAGGGACAATTTATAGGGGGTGTTAGAAAGTGGTTAAGAGAAGAATAATCATGGTCATAAAGTTAGGGATCAGTTTATATAATGATTGTAATGTAGAATTAATCCCCCACTTTATACCCACATTATAATAGTATAGAAATTTTTTTAGTTGAATTTTAATTTGATGAACATTGCTAATCATTAGGTTTTTTTTATAATCATGTTGCCCCAAGCAAGGCATTTTACTGCCACTGTTGTGCAGGGGGTTACATAGGAGGAATGTTATGAGAAGGAATGAGAGGTTGCAGGGTTGCAACAATGTGAAAATAAGAAAAAACAATTCTAGTTAAAAAATCCTTATATTTATTGTTATTATCATGTTGTGGCCACTGTACCCTCTGACCTTCTTCAGGTGTTTATCAATCCAGGTAATCTTAAGGGAATTTCAAACCTGAACCCTTTATTTAATCTAAAGGGATAGATTGTTCTCATGCTGCTCTCCATATTTATGATTTTTTTTATGGTTTATCAACTCTTTGCAGGTTATTTAGAGCCAGAAAATAATTTTTAGAGTGTATAAATTTACTTTTTTGAGAAAATAATTTAGTGATAGAAGTCTTACTAATTAACCTATATCTGGGGGAGAAGTGGATTCATACCTTTTCCAAGGATATTTGCCTGTAAGTGAATATAACAAACCCAACTGGAATTGGAACTTAGCTCTCTAATTAACAATTCCAAGCCATTATCCATTACACCACAGCACATCCACACTTACAGCACTTGGTATTTCAAAGTGGTCACCCATGCACTATCTTTACAAGAGTCAGATCAATCAAAATAAAAAATAGTGTTACTGTCATATCTAGGCTGGAGTTGCTTGATCATCTCTTTCCAGAGTTCAAAGGCAGATATATAGACTTGTGGGTAATAAATTATTCCTCTGCCCAACAACTACTTTCTCTCAGATGAAACATTGCAAGACTTGCTCAACTGTGTCTATTCTACAAATACTTTCACGGCTTCTGCTCTGATGAACTTAGTTCACTGGTGCCCCCTATATATGAATTTACTCGAGCCACAAGATTAGCAACTAGGTCTCACCCTTTTACTGTGAAACCAATAAAATGTAAATGCAAATTCTACTCCAGCAGCTTCTTTTCTCGTGCTTCCCACCTGCGGAATTCTCTTTTACTTACTTGCTTTCTGACAGCTACAATCTCCAAGAATTTAAATGTAAAGTCAATAGTCATCTCCTATCTCACTAACTTGCATCCTTTCTCTCATGCTCCTTTCTCCGTCCACTCCTCTCTCATCAGTATTCTCATCCTTCTCTTACCCGCTTCCTGACATCCCCTATAACCTGTCACTCTTTCTTATAACTTTCCTCCTATGTAACCCTCTGCACAACAGTGGCAGTAAAATGCCTTGCTGGGGGTTATATGATTAAAAATAAAAAAAAATTTCCATGGAAAATATTCTGATAACCTACCATGCCACATGCACATGGTTGAACCATCTTCATTTCTTTCATATTCCATTAATAAGAAGGAAGTCCCATTTGAACAGCTTCTTCCCAAGAACCACTACTTTGTGGAACAGACTCCTGAAGGAATACTTCTCTGATCACCACAAACCTAACCTCTTCAAGTCTAGGATCAAATGTTATCAACATATAATAACTTAATTCAGTATCCCTTTACCTTGAGTGGCTCTTGGGCCTTGTATTAGGTGAACGATAGTTGCTTAGCCACTCACTCCTTGATGAAAAGTGAGCTTCATAGTCTCATGCAGTTTCCTTTATACTTAAACCTGACCATCTACCTGGAACTGCTGGAAACATGACTGACTATGTAATACTGTGATGCATTATTTTTTCATTAGTGATATTCTCTGGTTCAGGTGACCAATAGTCACCAATAAGGTGTCATTACTAAACGTTTTGAAATTATCATAAACAAGTTGTTGAACACCTCAACAAAAATAAACTCCTGAGCAACAAAAGGGAAACAAATTTTCCTAATATTATGCAAAACATTTTGTAAAGGGCTTCTCATATATATATATATACACATGCACAGATTGCTTTTACTTACAGTCATTGTAGAACTCTGTCCGGAAGCTAAAACACCAACTCCCCATATTATTTTCATGGTGAAAGAATAATTTTTGGCAATCCAGATACCCTGTATATAAAAGTGAAAAGAAAATGATCATGTATATTCATTCATGTACAGTTTTAATATTATTGCATGAACTAGCAAGGTTACCTAACAATGGGTTTTCTGTTCAGAAATTACAGTTTACCAGATAAATTTAATTTATCAAAAATGTCATCATCTTAATTTTTAATGACTGCAGTCCAGGAAGAAGGCAAATTTTCAATTCCATACGTAATGAAATCTGGGATTTTTCTTCAAAAAAATATTTGAAAGACTTTTCAACTTTCTTTCTAAATGTGAGGATGCAGTCAATAGAATTTTCAAGTGATGAAAAAAAAAAGGAAAATCTTTTGATGCTAATCTGGGGATTTATGATGGAGTGATTTGTTTTTTATGATTTATCAACTTTTTGCAGGTTATTTAAAGCCAGAAAATATTTTTAGAATGTAAGAATTATATCAATGATTTACTGATACAAGTGCTACTAATTAATCCAAATCTCGGGGAAGATGAGTGAATATAATGAACCTGACTACAATTGGAACTCAGCTCTCTGATTTCCAATTCTAAGCCATTATCTATTACACCACTTGCACCTCCAAACTTGCAGTACCTGGTATTCTGAAGTGGTCACCATCTAGGTACTGACCAGGCCTGACATTGATTAATATTTGGTAATCATATGAGAACCAATGTTTCAACATGATATGGCCATAAGTCCTGGTGACAGTATTTACATTATTCGGACTAGTGTTCCCATCTTTGTTGCCATTTGTATGCTCCAGCCCTTTTCAGGTGCTCGGAATTTTGAACAGAATATATCATTCTTATTCCTTGTCTAGAGCCTCTTCTGGTAGTCATGAGTTATCTCCCTCTAAGTTATTTGTTCACCACTACTGTAGGGTCAAGTCACAGGAACTAACCAACATCTATATCAACTGAGCCATGTGTCTTTAAGGATCGGTTTGTTTTATGGCAAATCAACCCTTTATGGGTCATTTGATGCCGAAACATTAGTTGTAGTATGATGGGTGGAAATTAAATGTTACTTATAATTCAGAGGAACTTTTTGACTATATCTTGTTGTATAGTTTCATCTCTCTTAGGAATCTGAGAATATTTTAAGGTCAACCTTGTTGAAAATATCCTTTAGATTATTTTCTTGATAATGTTTTAGTCGGATCTGTTCAAGGTCTCTGCAGTTTATCAGTATATGGTGTAGTGTGTAGGGTTCTTGGCATAGTATGGAGATTGGTACTTCTTCTCCTTTCAGTAAGTATGAGTGGGTGATATAGGTGTGTCCTATTCGGAGTCTAGCCATTACCACTTCTCTTCTTGACATTCTTTTATTGGTTTCTTTTTTTCTGATAGTTTGTGTCACTTGGTGTAGGTTATTATCAGTGCAGGAGTTCCATGACTTGTCCTTAAGGACAAGAACAACTGAATTTTTTGCGACTTATAAACCTGATGTCCAGTAACCCTTTTTTACCAGAGTTCATATTGCAATTTTTTGATTGCAATGGTTTTCTGTAATATTTCAGAAATATAGACAAATCCTGGTGAGTACAAAGGCGATAAGGACATGAAATAACCTCCCATCCTAATGATTAAATTTTTGTTTTTGGGTTTGTTTTGCAGAATGTGTGTTTGCATTGCCATGCTGGAGAATAACAACTTATCTGTTTAACAAAGCTCAAAACTTCATTTGACAAATCAAGTGATTGTTAATCCATGTTCCAGCAGATCATAATCCATGTCAATTGTGTTATCCTGGTGGCACTCCCACATTTTTAGAAACAGCTTAACCAGCCATCATAGCAATGAAAATCCACCTTCCACATGAAGGTGAATGATCTTAGCCTGGTTGATCTCATTGGCAAGTTTGGTCTTGTTGATAGATACCAGGTCAATCACCCAAGGTGAGAGATGAGAGTGTAGGTTCTACCCAGGTGGTCAGCTACCTGAATAGAATGTTAGTGAGAAAAGTTGATCTCTAGATTAATCTTTCATCTGAAAGATTATTCCACATTCCACTGGTTAGATTATTTGGACTATAAACTTGCTTGTGCTCTGATAGCAAACTCTAGACCAAAGATCGACCAGAAGCACCTACTACTTGATCGTAAAGTTTTTCACGACTATGTGAGAAATCCAAGACTTTGGCATCATTTCTTTCATTTTGATTTTTCATGTCTGTGAACTAGTAGTGAAAAGAAAGTTCAAAAGCTATAAAGGGTGGGATTGAAGATAGAATACCATAAAATCAAAGATTTTTGGTTATTATTGAAACAGTTACATTTTCATTCTCATGATGTGATGTCCAGTCAACTTTTTTCTTGACTAAAAACTGAAAAACCAAAGAAAATTTGATTTCAACATAATTGTAAGTGTATTTGTCTTTTAACTATTTTAAAGGAATTGAAAACATGTTTCAAGAAACAAATGAAAAATCAATTGCTAGCATTTTTTTTTATTAACCTTTGTTTCATATTTAAAATTATATTTTAAGGCAATGTTATAATTATAAATTGTTTTCTTTGTAGAAGTAGAGCTTCTTTCAATTGTACTATGGTAGGCACCATTTCTGGTATATCTTGGTAAAAGTATATATATATATATTTTTTTTTTACATATGTTAGACCCCACTGCACCACCATGTAAGTTCATAAAATTTCAAGAAACTAAATTTTGTACGGAAAATTTATTTTAAGTGAAATACAGACTCCTTGGGGAATATAAATCACCTACTTTCTTTTTACAAACAGTTGGCTGATTTTCCAATAATCTGCTCTGAATAGTAAAATAAAAAATGCAAAGAATCTATGACATCATTTAATTAGATAAGCTTTTAATTGCTTTTAAATATATATATATATATATATATTATAACCTTTAAAACAATTTGGGGAATAATGAATTTTTACAAAAATTGTTTTCATGTTTTCTTTTTTTTAATTGTAATCATTTATAAAGTTTCAAAATTATCTTTAAAATTCTCCAAAGCCTTGTATCATTTTAGATTATTAAGTGAAGACTATATTTACTAATTGAAAATTGAAAAGCTTAATATAAACTTTTGTTTGATGTATATTTGAGTGCCATGCAATATAGACATTATTAATTTAGTGCTGCATCGCTAAGCAGGGCTGCGCTTCCCCATAACAACCGCGCTAAAAAAGCCCATTCTGAGTAGAGTTAGTGTTTCATACATTTCTATGTCGGAAATTTTAAATATGTAACCTGGTTATTTTTTTTTAAAGAAGAATAACTGTTTAATTTCAAAACCATTAGTGTTTTTGCTATGTAACTCTTGCGCATGTGAGTAAATTTGCCATCAAAAAGAACATTTTTACTTTTTATTCTTACTGAAAAGTCCTTCATTGTCAGGCCTGATATAAATGGCTTCCAATTCTTGTGATGTAAAATACAGTAAAATTACTTTTAAGTTTACTTCATTCATAGAAAATATAATGTTCAACATCGTATGTCTAATTCATTATAATCGAGAGATGCAATAATTAGTGCAGTAGAATTGCTTAGTAGGCATGTTGTGGTGGTATATGAAGTTTTCTTTGAAGGCATGATTTTATCAATTTATTTATTTTTAACTTTAAAGTTTATACCCTATTAAACCTCATTTTCTTTCTCATTTTGTCTGCGATTCCGTGTTAAGAAGAAAATGGACTTTGAATGTTAAGCCTTCAACCTTGAATGGGAAAGTACTTTTACATTGAGCATTTTGGACATGCCCAGTGCCTCATATGCTGACACTGGGAGATAGAACACTGATCATCAAACTTTGCACTGATGTCTGCTGCTGAGAGGAAGAACACCATTGTTAGACGGTCAGGTAAGCCTGCAAAATACAATTTCACTTTTCTAGATACAGATTGCTGCGGCTGACAAGCTCCAGTTATGTGGTCTCCTGCCTCCTTGTTTGCAGGATAAATCCATTCATAGATGAGGACTTCATCAAGAAGGCCTCATTGTTGTGGTGGACTCCATCTGTCTAGAGCACCATTCCGCCTTTGAGAGCATGAGCCTTTCATTCTGCACCATTTGTTGCTGTGTCAAGAAGAGGTCAGACAACATGCACAACTTACTGAAGATCCACTGCTCAACTCTCATTGCCTTCTCCTTCATTTTTGACAACCGCAACAACACAATGAAAACTGCCCAGCTGACAGTTTGTATTCATGGAATCATTGCTGATCTTCATGTAAGGAATTCCTCTAGCTTGTCCCACTGTGTGGCACCTCTACAAGGCAAGACATCTTTTATGCTAGGCTTCAGTGTGTAGAGCAGCACTCCTTGGACCTTTCCCATCTTGTGTGTGTGGCAACTGACAGTGCCCTAGGGATGACTGGGGAGAAGAGCACCACTTCAATGCTAGTGTGCCACTGTGAGTCTGCCGACACACTTAGACCATCCACAAGGTGCACTGTGTCATCCACCAGGAGTTTCTTTGTGCCAACTCAATGAACCTCATTTATGTCATGTCTGTTGTATTGAAGGTTGTCAACTCCATCTTCTCTTGCAGACTCAACCACTGCCAGTTCCAGGTGCTGATGGATGAGGTGAATGTGCCTTACATGGACCTGCCTACTTCTGTGAAGTCCTCTGGCTGAGTCATAGGACCATGTTGTCCCAAGTGTGCAACCTGCAGCAGGAGATCGCCACTTTCCTTTGTCAGAAAAACCTACCCCACACTGATTACTGATGAAGACCTGTGATGGCTCACTTGCTTGGCTTTGCTCACAAACATCACTATGCACCTGAATGACCTCAATGTGAAGCTGCAAGGCAAAGACAGTCTAGTGACAGATATGTATGCAAACATCACTGCTTTTGAGGTGAAGCTGAGCTTGTGAAAGTCTCAGTTGGCTAATAGCCAATTTGTGTATTTTCTTTGCCTTGTTGCTTGTGTTCTTGAAGATGTAGACCTCAAAACTTGTGTTAGGGTTGTCACCTGTCTGTGAAAGGAATTTACCTCCCATTTTGTAGAAGTCAAGTCACTGGCTGTGGACTTCAAGCTTTCACTGCCCCTTTGGACTTTTTCATGGATAATGCGGCTTTCTTCATGCAGATGGAGTTGGTGCAGCTGTAGTGCAACAGTGATTAAAGATCAAGTTCCACACTTCTTCTTCACTGTCCTCCTTTCATGACCTCGTCCTCTCTTCTAACATACATTGTGCATGTTCAATGCATCATTGTGATGTTTGCAAAAGTGTTAGGACAGGGGTGAATTTAAACTATATCTTGATGCCTCATAAAAGATAAAATAGTTCTTGTCCTAATACTTTTGCACAGTACTGTGTGTGTGTGTATATATATATATATATATATATATATATATATATATATGCTTTCTATAATACAGAATTCACTTTAGGGTGTTTCGTTTATCACTCCAGCCTATAACCTGCTCCCAAAAATATCATCTGGCCCTAACTCTGAAAAGGTCGCTTGCCCCTGCTCTAGACTGGCTAGACACTGGAAGTTCAACTTGTCCTTACTGGACAGGTGGGATTTCTGGCAATAGCTGCAGCAGGAGTTAGTCGGGGAGTAGTTATTGGGAATAAGTCATGGGAGAGTCTTAAAGATAGGATTAGGTCTTTCACCCCCAAAGTTAGCCAACAAATTACCCTAGATAAGGCTAAGAAAGTGAAGGCAATTAGAGAAAGTCTGGCCTGGGTGGAGGCTGTGGCTATTAATTACAGATAAGCGCAGCTAAGCAAGCTCAGAGTGATTGGCTAGTTAGTGCTACCAGGGTCAGGCAGTTAGATATAGGTTAAACATGATATCTAACAAAGCAGTTAATGTGAATATGGCTACAGAATTGCACAAGGAGGAAATACATTGAGAATTGCACCACTACGTTTGTGGGGTTGACATGGACAGCATCTGTGTTCAACCAACAACATGTGCAAGTATTTCCAGAACTGATTTGCCTAGTAACTTTATCTCTGTGACAAAGAGTTTTGCAGCTATTTAGCAAACTTTCCTCAACTCTGAGGGCGAGATCAAAAACTTGGCACTGAAGAGGATCAGCAGTGACAATTCTCTGGGACTTTTCTCTTGTCCAGTTTTCTTTAAAGAACTTAATAGTGTGAAACAAATACTTGTTAATAACGATTTTCCAAACTATCTTATAAATTACCATATTAGACTTTTTCTTTCTAAGTTAACCAAAAGCAACAACATTAACATTTTCTACAAAAATCAAATGTATAGGCCCATAACTCTAGTAAATACAGAGTTAAAGATTTTGGCCAAGATCCTGACAGCGCATCTACAGTCAGTTGCCAAAATTCTGTTGAGACTGGAGCAGACTTGTGCTATGAAGTGCTGAACAATTCGGAGCAACCTGCAACTGATCTGCACAATCTTAGAGGATGTAAAAGATGACACTGCAGCTGTGCTGATCAATTTGAATCAGTCCAAGGCATTTGATAGAGTCAACAATGTGGCTGCTATCCTGCAGGCCACCAGATTCAAACCTGACTTCTGCAAGTGGATCAGCCTACTGTATTGCATTCCCCAGTGCTCTGGGTAGGTGAACTTGAAGTGATGAAGTGCTTCGGTGCTGTCACGGTCGGTTCATTAGGGTTGTCTACTGTTGCCCCTACTTTATACTTTGACATTGGAGCCTCTTCTTTACTGAGTGTCCTAACCAGCCCTATATGGAATTGGTGTCCCTGGTCGAGCTCAAGCCAGGTTTCCCATGTATGCAGATGACATATTCATTTAGTGTCATGCCACTGCGACATTGAGTTAGTACAGAAGGCACTTGAAGAATATGAGGTTCTGAGAACCAAGATTAACTGCGACAAGTCTTCTGGCAGAAGATGGTTGGAATTATGTTACTATTTTGTCAGCCCTTCAGTTAGACATTCTTGGAGTGCGGTTCAGACTGAGTTTCCAGCTGAGGAAGAACCCAAAGGTCCACAGAGAAGTCTGTATCCAGTGTCCATATCATGAATGCCACACTTGGAGTATCATCAACACAACTAGAAGTTGATTTTTCTATGCTGAGTGTTGGCAGAAGATTCTTTTTGGGTGAGGAGTGTTAAAGCTGCCTTCCCTAGACTTACCATCACTCCTAGTTCTGAGGCTGAATGTCATCATAAGCCCCAGAAACAGTTCAAATTTTTTCACAACTGTTGAAAGACCTTGCATGCTACACCATAGACCAGTGATCTTTCATAGCCTAGGACATTTTATCAAGAACTAGTGGAGGGGTCATGCCAGACCTATTGTGTGGGCAGCTTGGCTTGGTGGCAACCGAGTTGAAATCTTTCTGGTCCTGATGAATTACTTCAGCAAACCTGAGTTTTTGCTGACCTGGCAATTGATCTGGAACATGCTATCTCTCAATGATGTAGGCCTCAGTGTAGACTGGGCAGATAGAGATCGTGTCTATGAGTTTACAACTCATATCGATCCAAAACATATTGTGTCTACTGATCTCACACATGCGTCGCCCCCATGTTCTCTCGGCTGAGATGGATGGTGTTCCTAACAGTGCTAGCTATGGAAAGGATGATGGTGTGAACAATGCGGGCGGAGGGAATCTTACAATACAAATGTTATCCTCATCAGGATCTGGTTGGATTCTTTTGGCATCAGCTCAGAATGGAGATCAGAACTGATAAAAAGTATTTGTTATTGACAGATTTCAATGAAAGGAGAATTAAAATGGTGAGCTTGGTTTATGTGAACTTCCATCAGTCAATATCTGTTTGCGGACCAATATACCACCAGCAACAAAATTTTGTGGGCAGAGTCTTGGTTTTGGTGTTAGCACTGGTTTCTAATTTTGTGATTTTCATTTTCTGTTTACATGTAAAACCCATTTTTCATTACTTGTAACAATGCGATACGAAAAAAAAAAATTTGGCATTCCTGGTTAAATGGTGAAATCTAATGCACTACAGTTTTACTGTATGTTGATAATTACTAGGCTTAGCCTGGCACAAGGCCATAATAATCGGTCTTCTAATGAAGACTGAATACACTATAGTTGCAATTGTCTGGTAATAATACACAAAGTATTAAGATAGCATGGCACAAAACCACGGAAATGGAGTTTCCAGTTCATTGTACAAAGATCGAAGAATGAATACTTACGGCATTATAGAGAGTTGCCTCATTTCCCGTGAAAGCAGCAGCAAACACAGATACTACAAACAGGTTAATAATGAATGAGACGAAGAGAGCAATACCTGGAAATTAAAAATAATTTCAATATTATTAATATTCTGTATTATTAATTATGTTCACAATTATAAGGAGGTGCTGAAAAGTTATTGACTTAATCCACTTCACAAAATCTGATCAAATGGCCAAACATCATTTTGTTTTAATCCCATCTTGGTTGGACTAAGAACTTTGCATATGAGAAGAGAGATTTTCAGTAAGGTTTCTAATACTCACATTAATAAATGTCTACTTAACTGACATGAACTTACTTCACAAAGAAGATTAAATGAGATGGAAAGAAAGACTGTGTTGTGACAATTATACAAATGGTGAGAGCTTGTCAGCTTTCAAAAAAAAAAAAGAAAAGAAAAACAGTCAGTATTTAGGTTTGAACCCAAACTAGTGTTACTAGGAGTGATGCAGTGATGTTTGGTGATACTCAGGGTCAAATCCTTGATTGTACGAGGGTCATCCAAGAAATAAGGTGAATTTTTGGGTATAAGAACTTTTAATACAGATAGAAGCTTACTTTTTTTTAAATTGTTTTCCTTTACTTCTTTTTCAAAGGGATTTAATTTTTTTTGCAGATTGAAAAAAAACTTTTAGAGTTTTGGAGATTAACAAAGATGGCTGACCAAGAAGCATGCTCCAGGATTGAACAGAGATCAGTTATCAAGTTTTTGGTTGCTGAAGGGTGCAAACCAGTTGAAATTCACAGGAAAATGTCAACTGTGTATGGTGCCACATGTTTCAGCCAGAAAACTGTCTACAAGTGGGCTAAATTGTTTAAAGAAGGTCAGAGCAGTGTTGAGGATGAAGACAGGCCTGGGAGGCCTACAGACGTGAGGTCTCCTGAGGTGATTGAATCAGTCAATGATCTCATTCAGTCTGACAGAAGGGTGACAGTTGATGACATTGCAAGGACTTTGAGCCTATCTGTTGGGACAGCACACAAAATTATCCATGATGACCTTGCCTACTCAAAGGTCAGCTGCTGGTGGGTGCCAAAGATGCTTACTGCAGAGCACAAACAGAAGAGGGTCGAGTTGTCCCTCATCCCCCTTACAGTCCAGACCTTGCCCCTTCAGATTTTCACCTGTTTGGTCCCCTGAAAGCATTCACAAGAGGCACCAAGTTTGAAAGTGACGATGAAGTCAAAAGTGCTGTGAGTATTGCCTGAGACATCAGTCCAAATATTTTTATGCTGAGGGAATACAGAAGCTTGTGCACAGATGGGAAAAGTGCGTGACACTGCTGGGAGACTACGTTGAAAAATAAAAAAATAAAAAGTAAGCTTCTATCCGTATTAGAAGTCCTTATACCAAAAAATTCACCTATTTATTGAATGACCCTCGTATGTCTGTAAGACTTAAGTAGAGGAGCCTATAGAGCCGAGTACTGACTAAGAAATGTAAAAAAAACATTTTAAATATGTAAAAACAGGTGAAACATGAAATAAATATTTTATTCAAATTAAATATAAACTAAATTTTTATTTCATTCTTGATTGGATGCCTATGAGTGTCACACCCTTTACCCCCCACCTTCTTCATGCTACTGGTTACAAGTGGGAAATATGCAATGTGTCATGGTTATGGCTTAGAACACTAAAAAAGTAAAGTGAACTAAATGATTTTATCAGAGTCCTAAGTGTTTGGTGTTTTTATGACCAACAGTAAAGACAAAGAGAGAGAGAGAGAGAGAGAGAGAGATCTTCAAAGCAACCAGGTAGTGTCTAGACATAGGAAAAAAGGAAACACACTAAATAAATGAAAACTTTCAGGGTCAAGTACCATTCAGATGGAAGATACAAAATTCCTGTCATAGGCTTATATAGCCATTTAGGATAACAAGCTGCAAAACAGAAAGGGTTATTACTTTACAACTCCCGATATAATTTGCCCTGTAAACAGCCTTTTGCAGACATTTGTAAGTTCTGCTAAAAACAACAACAGATGGAATTTGAATAAACAACAATTAATTAATGTATGAAACATGTTTACAAAAAAGTCAGCAAAGAAAAGAACTTCATCATTGAGAAATCTGTTTTAAGAGAGAAAAAATATCATGTCTCTCTGAAGTCAAAAGGAAAAGAGAATAAGCCTTTCAAAATCATGCCTGTAATTTAGGCGGGTAGCAATCCAATACTATTAAAATGTCACTTAGTTACCACTAGACCATGCCAGGAAAATCTATGAATAAAATACATTCTACAAAGAAACAGGATTGGTTTTCTTTTCTTGACATGGTGTTATTTGACTTTTTGTCTCCTGGTGAATGCATATCAAACCTTTCACAGCTTTTGTTCAGACAGATGCAAATGAGTATCTACACATCTGTGTTTGTCATTACTTAAAATTTTATTGCAAATAAAATTTAAAATTTGATACACTTCAATTTGTTTTTTTTTTAAGATAAAAATGACAAGCAGGACAGTGTTACTGAAGCTATAGAGAGATGGTTAATGTTTCTTGATTCAGCCTTGTGTCATACATAACCTAACTCCCAACAACTTACAAGTTTTATCCAGAATTATCAGAAGGTTTTCATCAGAAGGTTGATAGCAGCTGGTATAAATTTGTGTGGAAGAGTGGAAGAATAAAAATATACATTTTTTATGCTAAAATAGAAATTTATTAAAAAAAATAACAAGAATTGTAGCAGTTAATGTTCAGTGAGAAACAAGTAATGAATTAAGGGCATCAAGAATTGTAGAAATGTTCGTAGTAGTAATTTGTTGGAAAGTGTTTATGAGTATGTATGTTTGAGCATTTGCTTGGTAGGAATGTCTTTGAATGAAGAAGTAGTAAACAAAATCAGCACACGAGAAGGAACGATGTGTGATGCAACCTTACGTCCAGATCGTGGTTGAAGTTTCTCCCGTTACATTTTAGTTGTGTCTCTTTCTCGCTGCTCCCATCTGACTGACTGATGCTGATCGAAGTCATTTATAGTCATCTAGATGTTTTGCACTGGATTGCTAAGTCATTTTTGGTCTTGCAAATCGCTTCTATTGGTCAGAAAATCAATTTAACATCTACTTGCGAAATCCAGTTTCAACATTTTCTGTAAGCACAAGGTCAGTCCTTTTTCTATGTGGTAAATCCAGGATTTCACATGACATTGTGAATTTTTGTAAAAGTAAAGAAGAAAGTTGATTTTAATTCTTAATTTCCTATCCCACATTACTTCAAGTTAAGATGTTACATATAAGAACAAAATTAGATTTGACATTGAAAAATTTTAGTCTTAGAAAAAATATGGACAGTGCTATATTTAAGAAGTGCATAGAAGACCTTACATTTAATATGCAAACAGGGGACCTGGCTATAGTTTAGAACACTCACAAAGTAGAGTGGACTCTGAATGATTTCATCTGAGACTGAAGTATCTGGTGTTTTATGACTAGCAGTAAAACCTAAAAATTAAGATCTTCAAAGAAAGCAACCACCTACTGTTCAGAATTAGAAAAAAAGAAAAAGTAAATAAAGGAAAACTTTCAGGATCAAGTGCCATTTGGATGGAAGGTAAAAAGTTTGGTCATAGAGAGTGTTACAAAATTGTTAGCTGCCTGTTGAAGGTGGTTAGTTCCAATAGCACCTATGACAGACTGTCGGTAGAGTTATAAAGATGCAGTCAATTCTATTTCTGGCAGACAATTAGGGAAGTTAGTTACAAGCAGACAATTAGGGAATGATGATCCATCTATTCAAATGGAATTTGAATCGGGGAGCCAAGTTCGAATTCCAGTTGAATTCCTTGCATTCACTTACGCACAAATACCCTTGGGAAAGGTATTAACCCGTCTCTTCCCTCCAGTTATGGGTTAAATAATAAAACAGATTGGATTCTATAGCCTTGGTTGGCAACCAGTCTACCACAGAAAGCAATGGCAACCTACTGTATGGTACTTAAGTGACTGAGCCATCTATCCATCAAGATATAGATATATAAAATCATGGTTAGAGAAGGAAGCTGGTTGCATGAGAGTGATGTACAAATGACATTTGCAGTTGAGATGTCAAGGCAGTTGCAGGTCAAGACCGGCAGTTAGAGTCCTTGCTATCTGAGAGGAAGTTGTTAGTTATTCTTGAGAGGAAAAAGGTCTGATGGCCTATTGTGAGAGAAGACAGGCCTGTTAGCCTATCAGGAGAGGAGACAGAAGTAGCAGTGGGGATATTGCAAGTGTCACCCCCAGATTGTTCCAGGTGAATATCTGAATAGGCATAAATTGGAAACAGGTTTTCTTTTCTCACTATGGCATTTTTTCCTTCTCCATTTTTTTCTTGAACATTTTTTTTTAATCATTTCACCCCAAGCAAGGCGATACTGCCACTGACGTGCAGGGGGCTACATAAGAGAGTTGAAGTTTTAGATAGAAAAAGAATGAAGACAAAGACGAACCAGCTACAGGGGGTGAAAGAGAAAGAGCAAGAGAAGTATGCGAACACAGAGGTGAAGACAGCTATGAAGGTAGAGAGAAAGGAAAAGAACAAGATACATAGGGTGATGTAGAAAGAACTGGAGTTAAATGGATAAGAGATGGTAATTGACTTTGCATTTAAATTCTTGGAGGTTATAGCCATCAGGAAAGCAAGTATATGGAAGGGAGTTCCACAAGCAGGAAGCGCAAGAAAAGAAGCTGCTGGAGTAGAATTGTCGCCTGCATTTGGTTGATCTAACTGTAAAAGGGTGGGATCTTGATGCCAGTCTAGTTGCTCGAGTAAATTCTTGTGGAGGGGTCACCAGTGACCGAAGTTCTTCAGAGCAGAAGCCATGAAAATATTTGTAAAAGAGCCAGAGGGAAGCCACATCCCACTGATGAGAAAGCGGCTGGAGTTGAGCTGCCAGGTCAGGACCAATCAGATTACAGATTCTCTGGATCCTGTTGAGAACACTGAGATGAATAGTACGGGCGCCTGACCTGATATGACAACAGTATTCCATGCACGGTCTTTTTCCATGTGCCAAGCTTTTTTCAATTTTTGTTCATACCGACACAAATGAAACCAGAAATAGAATGTGGGGCAATTTGCCGAGTGGATGAAAAGCTGGACAGGAGTGCCAGTTGTATGCTGACAGGCAGGTCAGACAAAGATGATTTAAAAAAAAAAAAGAAAAAAAGAAAGAATGCATACTTGATTCAATGCTGTAATATTTATTTGCCTCCTTGATTTGTTGTGGGCTCCTATGATCTATCGCTCGACTCTAAACAAAAAGAAAACAAAACAAGTCAAATTCTCACAATGCAACAATCAGCTTCAACTTCAAAGCTCTCAACATTCTCAAAGGCAAATTGACAACACTGCATATAAATAAACCAAGTGGATAGTACCAATGTAGACAGTGGATAGTTATCAATGGTAACAAACATTTAGCCTACCATTTAGTTTCGTCTGATATTGTACACCTTGAATCCATTCAAAAATGTTAAATTTTCAGCTGTATACAACTGCTTTATAGAACAATGGTTAAATATAACTGAGAAAATGAAATCTATTGGTCTTAGTGAGGACTACCCTTCTTTAAACTTGTGGGCAGATATTGCAGCATCACAAAGAGCTGTACCAAATAACTGACACCACATCAATTGAAGACTTTCAACAACAGCAACAACTAAAATGGATAGCACATGTAAATCAAAGAGAAAATAATGACACAACCAAGATGTTATCATTTCATACTTCTTCAAAAAAGTTTAGAAAGGAAGTTTTTATCAATCCTGGAAATAGCAGTGGACTTGAGAAATCTATTTTCTTGAAAAATTGTTTTAAGAGAGAGATCTTAAAAATGTCAATCGAAATGCAACACTGGCTGCTCGGTCAATAAATACTAAATATTTCCTTATAAAGAAGATGGCTAATATTATCATCATCATAAAAAAGAAGGAATCATTTATGTTCAAACAATCAGAGAGAAATAATTCATGTATGCTTAAATTTTGTGTGATACATTGAAATATTTTGAAATTGTTACAATCCTTTAACTTGATGTAGTAAATTAGTTACTTTTCTTTTATGAAGAACTAGCAGTATAGCCCGGCGTTGCTTGAGTGTAATGAAAGCTTTCAAACTAATTCATGGTCCTGGAGCTCAGACTCAGCCTAAAGAATATTTGTGTGAAGTTTGGTGAGAATCGGATAAAAATTGTTGATTTGTATAAAGGACATACAGACAGATAAACAGACACACACACAAACATCTTGCCTTATATATACTATTGATTTTCTGCACTATTGTAAGAACTGCAACCTTGAAACTTCTGAATATCGTTTCTTATGTCTTTGTCTATGAGTTTATCAAATTTGATTAAAATCGGACCACTTCTTCTATAAACTGATTTTTTCGATTATCAACATTCATCGGGGGTACCTCGACACAAAACCTAGCTAAGAACACTCGCAGACGTTTATAGTACAACTGTGTAAATTTTCAAGAAAATCGGTTCAGCCGTTTCAGAGTCTATAGGTAACGGACACACACACACAAAGTTCCATTTATAAATAAGTTTAGATAGATTTAGATAACTGAAGTAATGTTAAAGAAATTGATGCAGGTTAGTGACATCAGATAGAGAGACAAATCTATGGCAAAAAGATCAGTAGAGCAGAGCAGTCTGTGAAATAAAAATTGATAAAATAATAATAATGAATAATAAAAAAAAATGGAAAAGAAAAAGAATACATTTTCTTATGTTGCTAAAGAAACTGGAAATATGATTACCCCACTTGGTTTCAACAAATGCCACTAGATGGCACTTGTTAAATCTATAGAAAGATAAAAATTTTCCTTCCTCATTCTCTTTCTTTGCTCCCAGATGTAGCACTACACTGTAATTAGTTTCCCTGATCCACTGAACTCTCTTGCTACTTTTCAATGCATGGCACCCACAGTTGTCTTCCAAAATCTCCACCTAAAGTCAAGCTTTCTCTTTGGTTGTTCCAACTCTGTGCAAGGCTTAACCATGAATATGATGCTTTTTTTTCTTTATGGTAGGGTTCCCTCTCTACAAAGTCTGGGGGGCCAGTCGAGATAGAGAGTTATGTTAGAAGACAGCTAGGAGAGAAATATAATGGTTAACTCTAGACTTGAACAAGTTAAGATTGTAGTGAGCAGGGAAACATCCTCTTGGGAGTCAGTTTCACAGAGCAGTGGTTCACAGGAAGAAACTGTCTAAATAAAACTTCTCACTGCTTGAGTCTGAAGGGGATGTGGGTAGTTTGCTGCAATGTGTATGGCATGGCAGGTCTTTCGGAATGAAGGTTAGGTGTGATGAAACCAAGGAATATAGTTCTTCCAAGTACTTTTCATGAAAATAGTGATAGAGCAGTGAGAGGCTTGCTACATCTTGCCTGTGAGAGAGAGGTTAGAAAGTGGAAAATAATTTCTCACTCACAAGGACTCTGAAATGCTTTTGGACTCTCTTGAGATTGGAAAGTGCAGTCAGGGCAGCTCCCACACAAATATGACAACAAGGACAACATTATTGGCTTGATTTGGCTCTTATCAAGGTAGAAGGTAGCATGTGGAATCAGGTATTTACTAGCATAGTACAGAGAATCAACCGTTTTACTTGCATCTTTAGCGATGACTTGTATGTATGAATTCCACTTGAGAACTGGTTTAAGGCACAGTGCCTCCCTGAGGGGAACATTCAATCATTGTGACTGGTGGTGGTTCCAAATCCAAGCAACAATGGTAGATTGTAGCTAGTGTGATTTTCAAGGCATTGAATGTAACCAGCCATTTTCCCCCCCTGGTTAGTCTATACTAGATTGGAAGAAAGATCAGCTGTAAAATCACTGATCATTAAACGTTTTAGTGGTACACTGGTATATAATAGATGTTTATATATGTTAAGAACATTCTTTGGTCAATTATGTCAATCAAAGAGGGTTGGTTCGAGAAATGACCTGCTGGACACCTGCACTGACCACTGGGGCCCCAGATGACAGGCCATTTCTAACTACCTTCAGGGAACTACCTGTTACGAAGGGGTTTATAATTAAGAAGAGATGCTATAACTAGAGAACCTGTGAAGCAAAACTTTGTGTCAAACCTTGTCAAAGGCCTTTGAGATATCTAATGCTAATACTTCATTTAAGTGCCATATGTGATACACTCTTTGGGTGATCATGTCTCAAAAGAGACATGAATGACTGGGCAGAAGGTTATTCCACAGTAGGTTGCTATTGCTTTCTGCGGTAGACTGGTTGCCAGCCATGGTTATAGAACCCAATCTGTCCTATTATTTAACCCATAACTGGAGAGTAGAGACGGATTAATACCTTTCCCAAGGGTATTTGTGCGTAAGTGAATGCAAGGAATTCAACTGGAATTTGAACTCGGATACCCGATTTGTTGTTCCGAGCCAATACCCACTGCACCACAATGCACATCCAATGCTAATACTTACTTAATAGTTACTTATCCTAATTTCTGAAGCATTAAAAAGAAAACGGAAATAACCAAGAGATATTAAGGATTTTGTTTCACTACAATATATAAAATTAAATGATTTCTTGTAGAAAACTAAATTTTTGTATGTTTCTTTGTTTATTATGTGAACTTACTTACCCCTGAAATAAACAAACATATAACCTTTGTTAATTCCCATAAGTTCTTTAATCATAGAGAACTCAAAAGTATCATAAAGGATTATAACAAAATGCGTGAATGAAAAGACATCTTACCAGAACCAGAGAACTGTGGAGATAAATGTTGTGTGGCATGATGACAGCACCAATAATGCCCACCATTTGTTGGATGGCTTCCTTGTTACAACCTGAACACCAAGGAATAGCAAGACCTTTCAATATTTCAATCACATCAGGCTTCACAGTAAAGAACTACAAAAAAAAAAAAAGAAAGAAAAATGAAAATGATTTAGAATTGTTAATGTTAACTCATCATGACAACGGTTTATCGAGGAAATGTGTCAGAACACCTCATATATCAAGGAAATTCATCAAAGAAACATGTCAGAACACGCCATTCATCAAAGAAACGTGTCAGAACACGCCATTCATCAAAGATACATGTCATAACACGCCATTCATCAAAGATACATGTCATAACACGCCATTCATCAAAGATACATGTCATAACACGCCATTCATCAAAGATACATGTCATAACACGCCATTCATCAAAGAAACGTGTCAGAACACGCCATTCATCAAAGATACATGTCATAACACGCCATTCATCAAAGAAACGTGTCAGAACACGCCATTCATCAAAGAAACGTGTCAGAACACGCCATTCATCAAAGATACATGTCATAACACGCCATTCATCAAAGATACATGTCATAACACGCCATTCATCAAAGATACATGTCATAACACGCCATTCATCAAAGATACATGTCATAACACGCCATTCATCAAAGATACATGTCATAACACGCCATTCATCAAAGATACATGTCATAACACGCCATTCATCAAAAATACATGTCATAACATGCCATTCATCAAAGATACATGTCATAATACGTCATTCAGAGAAATATGTCTTATTACCTATGTGGAAACAGCAAATACTAAAAACACGTAGGAGAAATAAAATATAAAAATTCCATTGTATGTTTAGCAGATAAAATGAATTCAAAAAGGGGATCATTTAATAGTATCTACCTTTTTACAGAGATACTGAAAAGATTTTCCAAAATCTGGATCAATGGTAATAATTATGTATCTATACACAATATAATAATTAATTGAAATTAAATTTCTATTAAGTGGAAGCTATTACTGATATTTTTAATATAGTGCTGAATATCTTAGACAGAGACATAAAGTGTAATTTTTTACAGGTATTATTAAAAAAAATAAGCACACAAATAACTGAAAGTTTCATAATGATAGAACTGATTGTTAGAGGCTTAAAACTAATTGTCTCTTGTTTTTACAGATGAGGGACAGATACTACTATATATATGTATTATTTATTCAGAAATTATAACACGGACATGTTATAATATCACTACAAAAGTAGCTATTTTGTTTCGACACTTCTTGCGTCTTGTGAAGTGATGTGGTTTATTTCAAATTAAATGGTTTTAAAAGGTTAAAAACAAGCAAAACCCCTTTAATCAGAGTAAAGCAACTTCTAATTTGGAGAATATGTGAGCAGACTTAAAAATAATTTGGGGGGCATTAATATTAATATTTGATTAAATTGAGATCAGCATTATTAATTAACTATTAGATCTACTTTATTATTGTTGCAAAATTTAAAAAAAACAAATTTTCTAAATTTAACAATTTATTAGATTTAGAAAGTTATACATATATTAAATGAGGAAGAGAAAGAACAAATACATAAATGAACCTACAAACATCCACACATGGAAAAATAGACGAGTATATTCACAAACACTGGCAAACAGATATATACAGATTAATATACCCACACATATATACATACACAAATTACAAAATTTAGCTTTTATCGACTTGTCAATTTGTCTGATAAATTTTAAAGTACACAGACTAAATTGCTACCTATTGGATACAGTCAGGGTGAATTCGTAACGTGACTAGCCTTGAATGAATGAGGTCGAGACAAACACAATCATATTTCAATGCCTGAACATATAAACAGAATTAGATATATACATATGCAAATACACAAGCTAAGAACAAAAATGTACACGACTAAAAACTCCACAGATCGTAAAAAATATATAACCACATAGATGGAAATACACAAAACCTCTGGCATCAAACTAGGTAGATACACAATACATAGATTAAATGCGTATGCATGCGCAAAACGTCATACATATACATATATATGCTAAGCCCATATCATTCATACGAAGTTATGCCTGTGTGAGCCCCTGTTATCTAGCTCACGTGTGCGTGTCTCTGCGCATGTCAATGGTCAATGGACGTCTCTGTGCACGTCAATGGTTGTTAATCTATGTCTGTGTTTGTATAAAAGGGTCATGACAACAAATATTTCTCCCAATGTTCATCCCACTTACACAAAAATTCATCAATATCCGCATCTTTACATATATCCAGTATTTTAAATAAAAATTAAATTAAAACAGTTTGTCTGACAATCGAAAAAGCCTGAAACCCAGGACAGCAAACTTACACCCATCTAACTAAATATCTATCAATCTATCTATATATGCACATACATATATACATATACACACACACAAACACAAATATACATACATACGCAAACATACATATATATATATATATATAAAGATATAGACATGCATACATGGACATCTGAACATACATATATATATATATATATATATATACATACATATACACATATACATACATATATATATATATATATATACACACACAAACACACATATACCCATACAAAAGCATACAGACATGTAAGACTTACACACACACATAGAAGTAAATGCATACAAATACATACATATCAACAAGTAAAGCAAATATCAATATGCCTACAAGTACAAAAGAACAGATGTATATATATATATATATATATATATATATACACGAAAAAATCTACAAGTGAGCCACGACCTACCGCAGTTTCACCCTACGGATTGTCAGGGAACGAGATGTGTGCGTATATATATATATCTGTTCTTTTGTACTTTTTGTTCTTTCTTTCTGTTCTTTTGTACTTTCTTTTGTTGCACACATACACACACACACACACACCCTAATATTTAGACATTAATTTGCCTATATTTGATGGGTATCCTCATCCAACTCGGATGCTCCAACAAATTCTTTCCCCAGATACACAATCCGACACATATCAACACAATAACACTTGGCAAGCACCCAATCTATCACCAAACACCAACCTAAACAGCCTTGAGGCATCTAAACTGATATCAATTATTACGCAAATACACGACAGAGCCCAAACCAGTACAAACCATCTGGCCAAAGCCCAACATGCTTCCCCATAGCAATGACTGTCAAACCAACAACTAATAACCATGATACTCAAAGCCCACATCCCACACAGTATCCTAACTATTTATAATTCCCTGACCCAGCGAAAACCCATGTCGGGTAGAACACCACATAACCATACAACCCGCTGACCAATATTGGGTTGAACGGCCGGCAAAAAACAGTATAACACAATAACACATGGCGAACGATGTACCCAGTAAAGGTCAACCAGAACGCCCAACCCAAACAAAAATATCCATCAAAAAGACAGTTAAAGATATTATCCTTAATTTTTCAATATTACAACCCGGATTTTAATGTAAATGCTGAACTATGCTTACAATGAACAGTGAGCTCATTCCTCTGGTTTAACAGTTTAACCTTGTCCCCAAATTTGATAATTTATAATTTTTCATTGAGACAGAGGTAGCAAGGTACACAGAGGGAGTTAAAGTTCGGGCCTTTGTAAGGATTTTCCATTTAACAGTGGATGTTTTGTCTTTTTTCTTTAAAGACCAATAGTATTTGTATATATATATATATGAGAGAGAGAGAGAGAGAGTGTGTGTGTGTGTGTATGTGTGTGTGTGTGTGCGTAAGTAAAGAACAGATTGGAAAAAGTCTTTTTAATCTAACATGTTTCACTTTAATAAGCTTCTTTAGAGATTTTTTAAAAATAAATTTTTAAAATTAAATTTTTAAAAAATTGAAAGATATTGATTGAGGTTTGATTTCATTGGTCAGATACATGTCATGTGTAATAAAGCAACAAATGAACAATTTTAAATATAGAAAAACTTATGCCTGTTTATATGTGTGTGATACATGTAATAAAACCAACAGATGCTTATTTCGAATGTTAGTGTATGTATGTGAATATATATATATTTTACACATAAAAATTCAAAATTTACAGGATCTTGTGATCATTTTAGTGAACTGAATTTGCTTCATTGGCAATCTTTAATATAATGGAAAATGCAAAAAGAAAAGAAAAAGCATAGCAAAAGAAAGAGAAAGGAAGAAGGAAAGTAAAGGAGGAAGAAAGAAAAAAGAAGTGGGAAGGGAAAAAAAGAAACAGGAGGGGAAAAGTATGTTAGATTAGCAGACAGGACAAAAGCTGGCCAGGAGGGTGGGGGAAATGGATACATTAAAAATGAATATAACAGGAAAGATGATGGGCTTCAGTCGGCTTTTAATATTAATTCACAGCAATTATCTTTTATTTAAGAAACATCACTGCAAGTATTGTTCATTGATAGCCACTCCTTTTCAACATATTTTTGGCAGTATTTGAAAAACAACACATCTTTTGAGGCTAAACACAAGTCGACCCATTTTTTGGGCATCTTCATAAGAATGAAAGTGCTGCTCAGCCAAGCCACGTGTCATCGATCAGAACAAGTGATAATTGGATGGGCAAAGTTTGGTGGATATGGTGGGTTGGGTAGGATTTCCCATTTAAACATTTCCAAGTAAGTTTTCATCAATTTTGCAACATGTGGCCTAGCATGGTCATGTTGCAAAATCACTTTGTTGTGTCTCTGCTTGTATAGTGGCAGTTTTTTCTTCAATGTTTGGATCAAACATATCAATTGTAGCCGATAGCAATCTCCTATGTTGGTTTCAGTCGGTTTGAGTAGCTCATAATAAACTACACCCAGATTCTGTTCTGCCATTTTTTACAATTATGGGAAGGTAAGAAAAAAAAAAAAAAAAAAAAAAAAAAAATCAACATTTTTAATTAAAGCTTTTATTTGTGCTGATCACTGACGCTGGTGAAAACTACTCGATGCAGTTGATACGGATATTTGCAAAAGTGAACTAAAAGAGTTGTGGGGATATAAATAAGGAAGACTCTAGTGAACCAAGATTTTCCTGTTATATAAAAAATTTTCAAATGAACGAGGCTTGCTGAATACTAACTGCGGCCTTTACATATTCCATTGGGTCATAGTGTAATTCTTAATATTTACTATATAACAAGAATGTACAGGAGGATTCTGTTCTGCAATTTTTTACAATTATGGGAAGTCGATAACCATATCCTGAGATGGCTTCGATCAGTTTGAGCAGCTCATAATAAACTACCCCCAGCTGATCCCACCAAATGCAGAGAAGAAGCTTCGAGCCATAGATATTCAGCTTTGCTGCTGATGTTGATGCATGGCTGGGCTTACCCCATGGTCTTCTATGCTAAGGGTATCATAACTGATATGGTGACTTACCCAGATGACACATTGAACTCTTCCAAATATATAAGTAACAGTTCTGCTTTGTAGACCAGAGAGAGAGAGAGAGAGAGAAAAGAAAAATTTTCATTTGAATTTAATTTGTATTTGGATATCTTAAAAAAAAAAAAAAAGACACGTATAAACGTGGCACCCACCATGCTTGACTTTCTTAAGTTCCAACTTGAACAGCAAAACCAATGAGAGCTTAGATGGCAAGAAAAGCAACTTCAAAAGCAAAGTGTTGAAATTCAAAAGCAAACTGAAAGAATGACTTGAATTTCATAAACAAGCTAATGTCAGACATCAGAAAACTCAAAGAAATTCTATGTCAAACTCAACAAAAGCAAAGAAACTGGCAAACTGGAGACAAATTAGTGAAAACATAAATGCGTTCTCATAAAACATGCGCAATAGCCACTTTCACATATTCTCCCGACGAGGATATAACCTTCACCTCCTATTTTAAAAGATTCAAGAATTTATACGCCACAGATTGCATAAATTGGTTGAACTCTAAGAAAGTTTGCCGTCTTCAAAAACACCGCAGAGCCCACCAAATTTGTGAATTATATTTTACCCCAGTTTAGTTAGGATACATCATCAATAAAGAGGGCCAAAGATCATCTCCAGAATGAGCTACAGCAATCAAGGACGTGTCAGTACCTGAAAATGTATCTACCTTGCAAAAAAAAGTTTTTTTTAGGATTGGCAAATTATTATCAGGCATTTATACTGAGTCTTATGTGTTCCATTAAATGAACTTTTGAAAAAAGACAATCATTTGAGAAAATAAAGAAAGACAATGTCAGACTTGTTTCTCCACCCACTATAACCCAGACTTGGACATTATAGTCGCCAATGATGTCAGCTTATATGGCATTGGAGCATGTATTATGCACAATATGGCAGATGGATATCTCATGCATCGAGAATGCTTCTTCCTGCAGAAAAAAATTACTTGCAAATTGAGGAGTCATTAGGGATTATTTTAGCCAAAACAAAGTTTTACTTCTACATTACAGTAGACACTTTACTTTGCAGACAGACCATAAACTGTTACTTACAATCTTTGGTACCAAAAAAGGTCGGCCTGTGCAGACAGCAAATAGACTATGCAGATGGGGAACTATTCTTTTAAACTATAATTTCAAAATAGAGTTCCTACTGTCTAAAAAACTGTCATGCCGATGGATTGTCCAGATTAATCCCAGAGCACAGAGAACCTCTTGAAGATACTGTAATTGCTTCTCTTTGAACAGAAGGAGAATGAAAAACTATATTGTGCAACTCAGTGACGGAACTCCCTATAACTCTTGACCAGATATAACAAGAAGCTGTAAACAATGAGTTTATCAGGCAAAACCAAAATCAAAATTCTTGAAAAGGACAAACAGACTTTGGATATGTTTTCTTTATGTGACAAAATACTGTTATATAGTGAGCAAGTTGTCATTCCCATAACATTACAAAGAAGAATTCTGAAGGACTTCCATACCGGTCATCTTGAGATTACAAGGATGAAAAACCATATATGCAGTTATGTATACTGGCTGAACATAGATAAGAATATCGAAAATATGGTAAAATCCTGTAAAGGCTGTGCTTTGGCAGCAAAAGCATCTCCAATCAAATATAGCCCTTGGCCTAAAACAGACTGACCATGATCTCGAATTTATGTAGAATTTACAAGTCCGCTAGGAGAATTCTACTATTTTATAGTAGTAGGTAGTTTTTCTAAATGGTCTGAAGTTCTTAGATGTAGAAATCCCACTACAGAACTGACAATAAATTTCCTTCAGCAGATTTGTTTAGTCTCAGACAATGTAACACAATTTATGTCCAGCAAATTTCAGGATTTTTGTGAGACCTTCCATATCATGATTGCTGCATATCAACCAAGGTCCAATGGACAGGCCGAGTGCTTCATTGACACGCTAAAAAGAGCTCTAAAGAAAGCTAGGGGCATACCCACAAAAAAAAAAAAAAGAAAAAAAAAAGAAGAAGCCCTACAACAGTTCCTACAGATGCATAGAAATACGGACAACAACAACACACAATCATCATTACCCCCAGCTGAGGTAATGTGTGTGTGTAAAATCAGATCTGTGTTTGACAAGCTACTTCCCAAACAAACAAACTTGGATGAACAAACACGGTAACTATGAAACACTACCAATCCAGAGAGAAAGTTTTTTTTTCCAGATGTACTGGGATAATAAATGCTTCTGGGAAATGGGTACAATTAACAAAAGAATAGGAAATATGGTTTATATAATTAAAGGTCCCCAGTTCACTCACAAAAGACACTTAAATCAGATCAGGGAATGCCTATCGAACGATGCTGACAGTGGTTCTTCTGAAGAAAAAGTAGTAATGGATGTTATATATGATACCTTTGACATACCAATACCATAAGCAGCCACGGAAATGCTGTGTAAAAAGAAAAAGAAAAACAAAAGATTTTCTTGTCGTGAATCCAAAAATGGAAAAATATTAAGATTCCTGTGAAGTTATTAGTTAAGAGTGGGGTGTTATGGTAACTTATCCAGACAACACATTGAACTCTTCCAGATTATATATAAGTAGCAGTTCTGCTTTGTAGAGCAAAGAGAGAGTGGAATCTATTCCAGCATAACCCTGACAACCATTCTAATAATCGTTCATTGGTATATGTTTGTACTATTGTTTTTGTAATATATTTGTTTTTTAGACTAAACTATCGCCCGGTTCACACTCCACCTACGTCTATTGAACAGGTGTAGAGGCTCATCCCTTGTTCCCTGTTTAGGATGTGATTTCCGGTTTTCTCTTTTCCAATCTTTTACTCTTTTCCATTCTTTTACTCATTTTTTTTTTTCAATTGGAGTAGATAGACTAAACTATCGCCCGGTTCACACTCCACCCACGTCCATTGAACAGGTGTAGAGGCTCATCCCTTGTTCCCTGTTTAGGATGTGGTTTCCGGTTTTCTCTTTTCCAATCTTCTTACTCTTACGTAGCCCCCTGTGCATCAGTGGCGTTACTGCCTTGCTTGGGGTGATATGATTTAAAAAAAAAAAACAAAAAAAAAATACTATTCTGTCTTTGTGTCATTATTTCTGGCCTTAATGGACCACAACTTGTCCACAACAATAATATATTCACTTTTCATTGGCAATCATGTTATGATACAAAAAAACCTTTTTTCCGCCACTGAAGCAGTGCTTTTTACATGTAACAAGATGCTGTTTGACACCTCTTAGCTTCAACTCATACAGCACCCAATGTCCTTGCTTTTGAATCATTCTTAATACTTTCAAATGTTTTGAAACAGTTGTGTGATCAACTTCAAATGATTCTGCAAGTTCGGCTTGTGCCAGACTTGAGACTTTATGAAGTAATGCCTCCAATTCTTCATTTTCAAACCTTTTCGATGCATCAGAGCATTTTCTGTCGACATCGAAATCATTATTTTTTAAGCATATTAACCAATCTCTGACAGAGTATGGTCAGTGTAAGTCTCAACAAGAATTCTGTGCGCTTCAGCTGCAGATTTTTTTAATAAAATAGTGCAGTAAAATTCTTTGCAAATACATTTTCTTTATCATGAAATCCAACATATTTAACGCTATGAAAAACAAAGTTGTTTACACTTCGGCAAAATAAATTTCAAGCTTGCTTATAGTACTTCCTTATAGATGTGTTACCATCTAAAAACTACATGCAGTTCTTGGAACGCCATCTGTTGGAAAACCACAAGAACAGTTTTTGAGAGTCATGTTCATCCTGGTAAGGCCAATAAAAATGGACCTTAAATTAATAACAGTTCCAGTAAAGACATCTTAATTCTTATCAGAAATATTCATTATTCTTGTCAGAATCCATTGTGCACACTTATAAATCTACCATTTGTCCATGCATTGAATATTGTTGCCATCTCTGACTGGGTGCTTGTTATGGTGTCCTATCTATAGGAATGGACTCTTCCTGCATCAATAAATAATAACCTGCAGGACTTCCAAGGAGGCAGCTGTGAGACAATCAAGAGACAGTTGAGATGCAGCGTAACTATACCATTCGGATGTTACACTTCTAATTGCTGATTACTAACACTCTTATTCAGTCTTTGTCTGGGCCATGTGTCCTTAAAGATATCCAGTGGATATAGATGTTGGTTAGTTCCTGTGACTTGACCCAAAGAGTTGTAAATTCAATACCAGGCTACATCAGTGGTGAACAAGTAACTTACAGTGTTAGAGGGAAATAACTCATGACTACCAGAAGAGGCTCTAGGCAAGAAATTAGAATGATATACCCCAGTGATTGTAATAAAGGGTTTGGTTCAAAATTTCTAGCACCTGAAGAAGGCCGGAGTGTACAACGGCTGAAACGTCATACAAATGGCATCAAAGTTGAGGACAATAGTCTGATGAATGTTAATACTGTAAACATTCTTACTTGTATATATGTTCTGTTATTATAATACACTGTTTAAACCTACCTTCTTGTTTTTTGTGACTTTTCTTCCTGGCCCTAACAAAACCACAACAACTTGGCGACGAAGATTCACCACAAGTGCTCCTGCTATTTATTTCAAGGTTCTCAACAAAATCCAAAGAAGGATCTGCAATCTAATCGATCCTGACTTGGCATCACAACTTCAATCACTTTCTCACCAACATGACATGGCTTCCCTCTGTCTTTTCTACAAATATTTTCATAGCAACTGGTCTGACAAGCGTTGTGGTGCAGTGGATATCGACTCGGAACAACAAATCGGGGAGCCGAGTTTGAATTCCAGTTGAATTCCTTGCATTCATTTACGCACAAATACCCTTGGGAAAAGTATTAATCCATCTCTTCCCTCCAGTTATGGGTTAAATAATAGGACAGATTGGGTTCTATAGACTTGGTTGGCAATCAGTCTACTGCAGAAAGTAATGACAACCTACTGCGGGATAATCTTCTGCCCAGTCAGTCATGTCTCTTTCGAGACATGATCGCCCGAAGTGTGTATCACGTATGGCACTTTAACTGACAAGGTTGGCATTCTTTTACCATTGAAATAATTAAATGTAACTGACACTTCTACTCTTACAGTTTCTTTTCTTGCACTTCTTGCCTGTGGAACTCCCTTCTGTATACTTGCTTCCCTGATAGCTACAATCACGAAAAATTTAAATGCAACATCAACTGCCATCTTCTATCTTGTTCATGTTTTATCCTTTCCTCAATACCCACTGTACCCAGTCTTTTCTCTCACTGTAACCCCCTGTGCACTACTGGCAGAGCCACCTTGATTCGGGTGAAATGATTAAAAAATAAATAAAAAAAATGATGTCTTCATGCAGAGGAAATCCTACATAATTCAATGTCAAAATTCAACAGAAAAAATTTATTTTTTATACGTTGTCAATATTTCTCTGAGAATTAACTTACCAAATAAGCATTTGTGATAGCAAATACTAAAAAAATAAACAAGAAAACCTTTAATTAACAATAATAGATGTTGTTGACATTAAATAAGTATACCTACCATATAAGAAAATGAAATTGCCATTGTAGTGATGAGGGCACCAAATAAAGCCTCTAACTTCCGGAGACCAGCACTTTCAAGAAACAGGAATGTAAAAGTGTCAATACCTGTAATTAACACACCAGCCCATATAGGAATCCTAGAGGAAAGAAAAGTTGTATAATGATAAAAAATAGTATCTATTTTATAGAAATATTTATTTTTAACATAATACTTTTTTTTGTCAAAGCACATAATTCAATAAGAATGGAATTAAAATACACAACCCATTGAAGGTAACAGAATGCTTAATCATGATATTTTTCTTTTTATAAAATCAAATTAATTTTATATGCCAGATCTAACATTTTGGGTTTATGAAGAAAAACATTACTGTAATGTTTTCTGAGAATTTTAAATCTGACACTGCTTCAAATCCTTTTCCAAACTCTCAAAATAGCAGATGAGTACATTTTTTTCTTTTTCTAGGAAAAGCGAAAGGAATTACCATTTTTTTTTTTAAAATAGAAGAAATAGGTTAGGAGGAGAAAAAGTCAAGCCTATATTCTCACATGACAAAAACAAAGAGGGTGTTTTGATTTATTAATGTGAATATAGGCCATTATAAGGTCATTTAGTGTTAACAGGAAAAGAAAATATCTTGTATTGTTTTAGCTCCAAATTGTTTTTCCAAACTGATTTCGGAGATAAAATATTTCTCTTAAAATACACAATTTTGTTGAAAGTTGGCAAATGGTTAAAGTAAGGCATAAAAAATATTTTGATGACTGAATAGAGATGACATTCTTTTTTTTTTTTTTTTAAAAAAAAATGGATGGAAATTTTTGCTAAAATATATTTGTAGCAATGTTTCCATGAATCTTCTATTTGTTGATGACTTGGGATATGGTTTCAACCACAGGGTCAGTTAAGTGCCATACATGATATACCCTTTGGATGATCATGTCTCAAAAGAGACATGACTGACTGGGCAGAAGATTATCCTGCAGTAGGTTGCCATTACTTTCTGCAGTAGACTTGTTGCCAGCCAAGGTTATAGAACCCAGTCTGTTCTGTTATTTAACCCCTAACTGGAGGGAAGTGATGGATTAATACCATTCCCAAGGGTATTTGCATGTAAGTGAATGCAAGGAATTCAATTGGAATTTGAACTCGGCTCCCCGATTTGTCGTTCCAAGTCGATGTCCACTGCACCACAACGCACATCATAATTTTGCCAAAACTTTTTTTAAAAATTGCCTTAAAATAAAAAAAGAGCTATATAGAGGTCACATTTATAACTTTAATATCAAAGAGAGAGAATGCAAAAACAGATGTCAGAATAGAAAATTTCATTAAAAAAAAAAAAAAAAAGAATTTGAACAATGGCAATCACATTACAAGAACTGAAAAATCACGTGACATATTTTAGAAAATGTCAAAGATTTAAATTATTTAAGTTTAATAAAGTTAAAATGTTAGCAATGGAAAAAATCCAAATGTTCTAGAGAACTTTCTTGAATATTTTGAATTAACTTATATATGAAAATTTTAAAATGAAAACATCATAGAAATGTTTTTTTCAATAAGTCATACTATTCATGAATGATTTTAACTATTCTGCAAACAACAAACCATGGCATCAAAGCAGAAACCAATATCGTATAATTTTTCATCCCAATGTCAGTCAGTCAAGTGCCATATGTGATACATGCTTGGGCAATTATGTCTCTTTCAAGACATGACTAACTGGGCAGAAGATTTTCCTGCAGTAGGTTACCATTACTTTCTTTGGTAGACTGGTTGCCAACCAAGGCGTAGAACTCAATCTGTCCTGTTATTTGACCCATAGCTGGAGGGAAGAGATAGAGTAATACCTTTCCCAAGGGTAATTGCGCATAAGTGAACGCAACAAATTTAACTGGAATTTGAACTCAGCTCTCCAATTTCTTGTTCTGAGCTGATATTTATTGCACCACCACACATCCCAATATAGTAAGATTTATTGAATCAAAGAAAAAGCAGACAAGAATCAAGCTTATTCAAGTTTCAACTGGAGTTTGTATCAATGTTACATGCTGATTATCAAGAATAGTAAAATTAAAATTAGTCATTGAAACCATCTTTTTAGTACTCAACTAGCGATTAGGTCAAGTCAGTTTACATTTGAGTTGGCTAAATGTAACCATAAATTTTATGCTATTCTTCCTTGCACTTTTTGCCTATGGAACTTCCTTCCAGCTCCATGCTTTCTAGCCAAATTAAGTCTGCAATAAGTGGTCGAGCGGTCTAAGACTTTGCCAGATCAAATGGTAGCTTCCCCTATGTAGATAGAGGTCGCAGGTTCGAATCCTGCTGAATGGCACACATTATCGTAAATAATCAGGCCGGTAGATATAAATATATAATACTGTTTAATTAAAAAACAGAATATCTACTTAAATACGAGTATCGATAAAAAATAATGTTCAAACAATTCATTTCAAATTGTCGGTTGTTTATAACCAAGTTTCATTAAAATTCGCTATTCATTTCAAATTGTCGGTTGTTTATAACCAAGTTTCATTAAAATTCGCTAATTTCCGTAACATGTTTACATTTGTTAACATTACGATACATTTCAGAGCAGATATGGTTGTTACGATAAATCGAAAATTGTGTTATATAGGCTTGATAAAACCTCGTTTAGACTGGAGGTCATTCGTGGTCGAGCGGTCTAAGACATTGCCAGATCAAAAAGTAGATATATAGTAAGTATTATAAAAGTATTGACATGGTTTAGTATTTGTCTATATTTCTTAGATGAGGTAGCATTTACAGTATTTACATTATTCAAACTATTGTCTTCATCTTTGTTGCCATTTGTACAAACGTTTCAGCCTTTGTGTGCTCTGTTCTTCTTCAGGTGTCGAAACGTTGTACAAATGGCAACAAAAACGAGGACGATAGTCCAAATAATGTAAATATTGATATGCTTGTATAATTAATATGTTTTGCATGCCTGTTTTGTTTTCATTACTGTATACCAACATTTGCAGCACTTTGTATAATGTTTCAAAGTCATGAAACAATTTCCCTTTCTTCAAATAAAAAGATGCTTTCAATAATTACTTTTAATTTTGTTTCTTTTTGATAATTGGAATATTAAAAAAATAAAAATTTAGTCAAATTTGTTTCAGTAAAAGTTTTCCAGTACAATTGTAGCAACATTTCCATGAATATTCTATTTGTTGATGACCTTGTTTTAACCACAAAGTCAAGTCACCAGCATCTGTAACAGGATCAATCACAAGATCATGTTTGGATGTAAATGTTTATGATTGGAGAGAAGGCACTTATTGTATCTTTGGTAACAGTCAACCAGGATGTGTGTATTTAAGTTTAATGCTCTGACTGGGATTGTAGATTTTAATCAAAGCAAGGCAATAATATCACTAAGACACAGAGGGTTACAGGTAATGAAAGAGAATGAGAAGACTTTAATGAAGAATGGATGATAAAAGACCAGGGTTCAAGAAGACAGAAAGGCCATCCATGTAAACATGGGTCCTTCTGAAAGAGAGGAAGATAACCAGAAACAGAGAATTCAGTGGAAGAGATTGATGAATTCAGATTAGTTTTACAAAGAGCTTGGATGTTTGGAGAATGTTCCAAGAGAAACGATTCCACACTGCAGAAATTGGTACACTATGAATATTGTAGAAAAGTTGAGATGTTTAGATGTTTTTGGAGAGTTTGTTTACTTTCATTTGGTTTATTAATTTTTGTCATGTTTTTTTTTTTTTAAGTAGAAAGGGTCAAGAATAATAATAGCTGCTGATTGTCAAAGGCAACATGAGTTGGGTGGAAACTGGCACAAACTGAAGTATAGTGTAGCCGCAGAATTGCTTACTGAAAGTGCATGCAGGGACATTTCTCCATGTATGACTTGACACTTCAAGAACACTGATGTTATGTGACCGTTAATCAGAGCAGCCTCTCTAAGTGCTACCCTATCAGTTTGGAACGCAGCAACCAGAAAACTCCCAACCCAGTATCAGCAGTATGAAGAGTTGTAGCCTACAACCGGTCATATCACCAAAAGTTTTTGACAGCTACCCTTATTAAGGCCTCAGAAAAAGGAACCAGAATAACATATCAATGTTTGTTAGGTTATTTAATATTGAAATTATTATCTTTTTCTTGGGGTCTATAGTCATTTACTTGGTTCATAGATAGCAGATATTGATAACTTATAATTTGAGTTTATAATCATTTTATTTGGTTAATGTTAAGCTTTGTTCATATCAGACAGTTATTTTTTCTTTTTTTAATCATTTCACCCCAGGAAAGCCAATAATGTCACTAAAACTCAAAAGAACAGAATTCTGGAAGAGAGAAGATGATGATTGATGTTTTGTGGTGATACCGACCGAGCAAAAGTGAGCAAAACGGATGTTGGCTCTATGCTGATTAGAAAGCTAATGAATAAAAATCATTTCCGCACAAGTGAATTCGCGCAGATGTTCCGGTTGAAAAATAAAAATTAATCAAATATCAAATTATCATTTCACAAGCCTTGAGAATTTTATTTACCAGCCAATGGGAAGCCTGGAACCAAATACAAGGATGAAATTCGAAACGACTAGCTTTTGATCCAAACAGCAGATATAAAAAGCAGAGACACAAAAGCTTCGTCAGACAGACGTACTGTGACAGGAGAATGTAATTAATATCTCCTTGACTTAAGTTGAGCGGCTACTTAACATTGCTTCCCTTAACCTATCATAATTTCTTCCCTGTCTCAAAAGTACTTATTGACCCCTTCAAAGACCTTCCACACAAACCAACTTACTGACCTACTGACCTTAGAAGTGGCAACTTCTAAATGAACATTCTTTAACTACAAGACGCTTCCACATTCCTAAACCTTTAATCTCTTTCAGCTCATTATTTTCCATGAACTCTTTAACCTCCGTTGGACTTATATTCAAGTATTGCTTTAATTGTAAAACATTAATTGAAATGTGTGTATATATATATATATATATATATATATATATATATATATATATGTTATTTTATACTCAAATTACCTTTCTTGATTTTATAACCATTTTATGAATTATAGTGGGCTATCTTCCCACAAGGCCAAATTCTGTTAACCTGCTACGGTATATTACTACTAGAAAAGAATAAAAAAGAAGATATACCCCCTATAGTTTCACTTAATCTTTGAAGATTGTAGGTGTTACAAAAGCAAGAAACTGGAAAAGAGTTTCACAGACGAGAAAATTGGGCAAAAAGAAACTATCAAAATAGAATTTATGGTGCCATGTAGCGAGTTCAAAAGTAAAATGGTGATTCTTATTTGCCAATCTAGTAGTATGCTTAGATTTATATGGTTGCAGTACCAAAGAAGAGAGCTCATTAAAACAACTGCCATGAAAATATTTATAGAAAAAACAGAGAGGAGGCATGTGATCAAGATTCCAGATCAAGACAGATAACATTGCAAACCCTTTGAATTTTGTCAAGAATCTCAAGATATATAGCAAGCGCTTTGGACCAGATATGGCGGTAATATTTAATGCATAGATGAATGGTAGAATTATAAATGTGCAAGATGGATTCTAAAAAGAAAAATTGTGTGGCACAACATGGGGAACTAACTTTCCTAGCAATTGATTTAATATAGTCACTACTTCATGTTAATAGAAAATGTGGGCCCAAGAAGGTGCAATGTGTTACTGTTCTTAAGGTTAGCCTTGGCTATGCTGTTGGAAGGTAAAATATTATTCTTTAACAATTAAAATATAATTGCTTTTTTTAAAGACAGGTCAATATCAGTTAATCATGTTTGAGTCTGTAAGCATTTACTTGGTAAGTAGACTGCTTCTGGGGAAATATTTACTCTCTACAAAGAATGTGGTCAGTGTATTTTAGCCTAGCTGACAAAATAGGCTTTGACTAAGTGAGTTATATTTGTTGTCACACTTTACTAAGACATTACCAACATGTATTGAACAATGAGCTATCACCGAAAACTTTCAATAGTACTACAACAGTTTTATCAAATTTTATCTCACCTGGTATTTTTGGCAAAATAAAATTTATATACATTTCATGTTCAGCAGGGGATCATTTTCTTAAGAATAAACAAACTTTCTCTTCATCATTACAATGCAAACCATATTTATTGAAGATCCCTTCATATCTTCTATAATAAGCTGGAAAAGATATCTCTTTATCTGGATTGTATAAAAATTTACTAACTAAATTATCAACAGCATCTGGAGTAAATAAATTTGATATTTTTTTTTGTAGTTTTATTAAATAATTTAAAAACCTTTTGTTGTTGTAATTAGTGTTCATATTGTTGTTTTTGTTGCTGCTTTTGTAGCACCAACATTTGAATCGTGATACAGTTTAGTTCTTCCATTTTCCTGTACTTCTTTGAAAATTTCATCGATTAATTTTTGAATAACTTTGCCTGGTTATTTCTTTGTAATCCTGCGAATATGATGTCTCTTTGATGAAGTGGTAAATATTAACTGAATATTCTATATCAACATTTAGGATATGTATTTTTTCCTCATGTAAGTTCAAACGAATACTTGTCACCAATTTTGTAAAGTCACATATACTAGAAATAACGCCTTCAAAAATTACTGTCAGACCATTTTTTTCTGACTAATTTTCAGTGACAGGAGCTCATTGTTCAATACATGTTGGCAATGTCTTAGGAAAGTGTGACGATAAATATTTTGTCCTTATGCAGGAGTTGTGAATCCAGAATGCAAGAAGTTCAAGTTAAATGAATTAACTCCAGATTTATTCAAATGCCTAATATTCATGCACCTAATAAGGAAACCAAAACATGATCCAGGATCCTTGCTAAATTAAAATGGATCCCAAATTAACTCTCCAGAAAATGGATAAAGAGTGTCAGCATATTGTAAATCTAAAACTTAATACTGCAAGGATTAAGGAAAGAGACATTTCACAAGTACATAACATCCAATCATCTAAGAGAAAAATCTATAAATGTTTTTCAACTCCTAACAGAACATTAAAAATACGATTACCCCTTCCCCTCAGTACCTAATACTTAACACAGTTGTGGAGGTAAGCATTTCAAAAGTAGTTGTTTTAAAAACAAAAACACAAAAGTACTTATTGCAAATACAAAAATGAAAGAAAAAAGAATACAGCTAATTTATTTGGAACAAATTGGATTGTATTATTTGATATTTGGGATCTTCCAATTAACTATTTCTACAACAAAATAAATATTGTTACCTCCAGTGCTAATACCTCAACTGAAAAATTAAAGAATGAATTAAAAAGGAGTTTTTCAGAAGTCTTCTCGGAAGGTCTAGGGACATGCACAAAACAAAAGCTAAATTTGAAGTAAAAGAAGATTTAACACCAATATTTAAGCTGAAAAAGAGCGTATCTTTATCTGCTTTAGAACCAATTAATAAGAAATTCAACTGGAATTCGGAATCCAATTTGCAATGTGACTATTATTTGAAATTGGTATTCACGTATGACCCTTTTACCATTGAAATGTAACGGCCACTTCTACTCCAAGTTTCTTTTCTTGCACTTCCCACCTGTGAAACTTCCTTCTATTTATTCACTTCCTTGATAGCTATTATAATCTCCAAAAATTTAAATGCAATGTCAATTGTGATCTTATCTCTTCTTGAATCTGGTTCATCTTTTAGCCTTTCCTCAATACCTCCTGTACTCATTCTTTTCTCTCACTGTAACCTCCTGCACATTAGTGGTAGTCCTGCCTTGCTTGGGGTGAAATGATTAAAAAAATAAATCTAAAATAGATTTCTCTACAGAACACTTTTGCCTTTTAGTGCTTTTATATTTTTTTTTTTATTAAAAAGGTAATTTTTTTTTTCATTTGATGATCTTTTATTTTTCAGCTGTAATCCAGGTGACAAATAGGGAGTTGTTGACTCGGAAAATCCAGCAACATGGACAGCCTAACAATTATCATGCAATAAACCACCATCAACTATAAACACAGAGGGTGATCCAGGGATCATATATTAAATTTAAAATGTAGTAACTTGTTTCTTAATTTGATTTTTTTCAAATTTTCTTAAATATGTAAAACAGACATATTTTAATTTCAACAGGTATCATTTGAAATAAAACAGCAGTTACGAGAATAGTCACTTTGTAGGATCAATTAAACAAAACAGAAATAAACACATTTTCTGCATGAATTTCCAGAATGAAGAGTTACCATCATTTACACTTTTTATATTCAGAATTTTTATTGTTGTTATTACAACATTGTGTCCTCTGGCTTTACTCAAGTATATATCAACCTGAGTAATCTTCAAGGAATTCTAAACTTAACCCTTTATTTAATCTATAGAAATAGACTGTTCTTGTTCCACTGCCCATGTCTAGGGATATCTTGTCCAGTTGTTTTTTTTAATACTTTTCAGTTATTGTTTGACAGTTTCCATTATGTGCAAATAAGTATATATAATACTTTGTCATTTTATGTGTAGACCAATTGAACTTGCCAAGATTTTACATAATAGCAGTACAAAATCATTTACATAGGGGGTAATTTAAATATTTAATGGTTTACTTGACTATTATTTTGAGGTGTAGGGATGTGCGTAAGTGAATGCAATGAATTCTGGTTGAGTTTGTTGCATTCACCTATGTGCAAATACCCTTGTGAAAGATATTAATCTGTCTCTTCCCCCCACTATGGGTTAAATAGCAAGACAGATTGGGTTCTATAGTTTTGGTTAGCAACCAGCCTACCGCAGAAAGTAATGACAACCTATTTTGGGAAAATGTTTTACCCAGTCTGCCATGTCTCTTTTGAGACATAATTGCATAAGTGTGTATCACATATAACATTTAACTGACTGAGGGATGCAAAAGGCGATTATCTCCCTTTAGTTAAAGTCAGATGGGTCCCATGATGGACAGTGAGTGATATCAGTTTATAGAGTGATAAAAATTCAAGTAAGGCAGGTGAAAAACTAGGATTATAAATATGGATTTTTAAAGGTAGGTAAAACTATTGGAGAAACAGAATCTTTGTACTCATTCTTTTCATCTTGATTATAAATGTAATAGATACAATATTTCAGACAAGTACGAAGATGGGATTTGTAGGGCAGTGGATATGGGCTCGGGACGAGAAATCTGAGAACCGAGCTCAAACTCCAGTTGAATTTGTTGCATTCACTTATGCCCAAATACCCTTGAGAAAGATATTAATCTGTCTCTTCCCTTCAGCTATGGGTTAAATAGCAGGACAGATTGAGTTCTGTAGCCTTGGTTTGCAACTAGTCTACTGCAGAAAGTAATGGAAATCCACTATGGAAAAGTCTTCTGCCAAGTCAGTCATGTCTTTTTCGAGATATGATTGTCCAAACATGTATCATGTATAGCACTTAACTGACTGACTTGGCCATTTTTAGGTGTCTGTTTGGATGATATCTATTAATCATCAAGTTATTTGCTCCATGTGAGGCCAGCTCTTGCTAAATAATATGGTATATGATTTCACTACCTGATCCAGAGATTGATCTCTTGACAACTAGATATCAACACATTTAACCAATTCTTACACCCATAATGCTAACAGAATACCAGTGGCTTAATTTTTGAGCCTTTAAATCTGAAATTAGATGATTCTGACATTTGGTTATCAAGGCAAGTCTGTACCAATTATTTGATAATTTTATGACCAGAAGTTACATTTTATCTATAATAAAATTTATAATTTTACAAATTTAAATATAAAACCACCCACTACCAACCAAGCTTTATATTTTAGTATTACACAATTATGGAGGTCAGCTAAGGGTACTTAAATGCTGATAAGTCTTGGTTTGGCATCTGGATAAACTTTATCCGACCAGAAAACATCTATTAACCACTTGTTCTTTCCCCACCCCGTATATCCTTTCCTTACTCTCCACCTTTGCAACTGTCATCACACCTGTATTCCCATCCTTCTCTTGCTCCTTTCTAACTGGTTCATCTTCCTCTTCAATCTCTTCTACTTAATCTTTTTACTCTTATGTAGCCCCCTGCACAACAGGGGCATTACCACCTTGCTTGGGGTGATATGATTAAAAAAAAATTAAAAAAAAAACAAAACTGAACTTCATATGTAAGACATATTTTTTGAGTGACTTTTTTAAAGAGAGAGAAAGGGAGAGTTTTAGTTTTAAAATTATTGAAATCTTTAAAAAGTATTAACCTTAAATATTGATTTTGCACATGTCTACTTTATATGATAAAAAAGAAAAAGAAACTGGAGTGCTGGTGGATATTTAAATTAAAAGTAGACTAATGTATTTGTCTATACTTCTGAGATGAGGGTTAGGGTTAGGGTCATGTGTCCTTGGCAGGGTTAGTTCCAGTAACTTGACCCAAAGAGTTGTGAGTTCAATATCTGGCTACAATAGTGGTGAACAAATAACTTAGAGAGTTGAGTTAAAGAGAGATAACTACATGGCATTCAGAAGTGGCTTCACACATGAGAACCATCTACCCCAGTGATCAAAATAAATGGTTCAGTTCAAAATCTCTAGCACCTGAAGAAGGTCGGAGTGTACAATGACCAAAATGTTGTAAACATGACAATAAAGATTTAGGACAACAGTTTGAACAATTTAAATGATATAGACTAATGTGTTGGAAATCTACTGACAAACTTGTTTTTTGCAGCGTATCAACCCTTTGCAGGTTATTTAAAGCCAAAAAATGTTTTTAGATTTTAAGAATTCTTTTGAGAAAATAATGATTTACTGATAAAATTTCTACTAATTAATCCATAGCTGGAGAAAAAAAATTGATTTGTACCTTTCCCAAGGGTATTTGTGTATAAGTGAATATAATGAACTTGACTGGAATTGAAACTCTGCTCTCTGATCTCCAATTCCAAACAGTAATGCACCTGCACATCCAAGGTTACAGCACCTAGTATTCCCAAGTATTGACCAGACTTAAGATTCAGTGATAATATGAGAACTGGTTTTTCAGTGTAATACGGTAGTATCCTCTTGATAAACTGGAGGATTAAAAACAAGCTAGCATATTGATGGACTGAATTACATAAAACAAAGCACAGAAAACTCTTTAAAAAAAAAAAAAAAAATTAAGATGGCAAAATAAATCTCTTTAGATGATCAGAAAATTTTGATACAATAAAAATGTCTTGTTTAAAAGAGAAGTTCCAATTACTCACTTTTGATCTGAAAGTAAGTTGATAGCTATTGCAGATCCAATGACTTCTTGAATATCGCTGCCAATGATAGCCAATTCCATCATGACCCAAAGCAGTAGACGTGGAACTTTGGGATATTCCTTATAGCACATCTGGGCGAGGTTCAATCCTGTGACAAATGAAAATGTTTACTTTAGTATTTGCTATAAAACTAACTCAAAACTATTCTTTCACCTAGGGAACCTCCAGAAGTTTATTCAAATTTCCTTGACCATTTTTGAAACAAAGGTAAAAAAAATTTAAATGATCAGAGATTTTTAGCTGATCACTCCTCTAACCTAGCTTAATAGGGAAAAAATCTGGCTTGTAACATTTCTGAGAGTAGGAGTTACCATTAATGCAGACTAATGTCATCTTTGTTGTTGCTATTACAATGTTTCAGCCTTTGCATCCTCTGGCTTTCATCAGACGAATAGTGATCTGGGTAACCGACAAGTAATTAAAAACCGAACCCTTTATTTAATTTATGAGGATAGATTGCTCATGTTCTATTGCCCATGGCTAAGGATATCTTTTGTTCCAATTTGTATTACTGCTCAGTTATTGCTTGTCCTGTTTCTACTGAATTGATGTACATAATGCAATGGATGTGCGTTGTGGTGCATTGGATATCGGCTCGGAACAAGAAATCGAGGAGCCAAGTTCAAATTCAAGCTGAATTCATTGCATTCACTTATGCACAAATACCCTTGGGAAAGGTATTAATCCATCTCTTCCTTCCAGTTATGGGTTAAATAACAGGACTGATTGGGTTCTATAAGCCTTGGTCGGCAACCAGTCTACCACAGAAAGCAATGGCAACCTACTGCGGGATAATATTCTGCCCAGTCAGTCATGTCTCTTTCGAGACATGATCACCCAAGCGTGTATCACGTATGGCACTTAACTGACTGAATGCTTGGCCAAGGGATTGAACTCACAATTCTTATACCACCAAATTTATGAACCAATACTTTAATTCACTAGGCTATTATCCTTTAGGCTACCTGGAATGACATACACCTGATAAAGACCAAAGGGCACAATGGTCAAAATGTTGTGATAACAACAACAAGGATGAGGATAATAGATCACATGTAAATAGTAATGATCAGCACTCCAAAAAGTAATTGACTTGCTCTTCTGTGGTTTATTTTTACAAGAGTCAACACACCTGTATTTCTTCTCTTGCTCCTTTCTAACTGGTTCATCTTCCTCTTCAATCTCTTCTACCTAATCTTTTCACTCTTATGTAGCCCCCTGCACAACAGTGGTGTTACTGCCTTGCTCAGGTTGATACGATTAAAAAAAAAAAAAAAAAAAAAAAAAAAAAAAAATGAAATATTACTGTCTGGGCTGAAGGTACTTAATCTTCGATTTTCAGCCTTAATAGAGTTCAAAATCGTTTGTGTGGTTTTGTAGCAGGGGAGGAACCTTATTTCAATTTTGTAACCTCTCACAGATGCAAAGTTGTTTACTTATTACTATTTCCACAGCAAATGTTCAGACGAACTCCATTCTTTGGTTCTACCAGATCAGACCTCTACAGCTAGGTCATAGCATACTTGTTTTTTCTGTGCTCCAAATATAAAAAGAAAATTTTATTCAGAAAGACTTTTTCCAAAACTGCCAATTTGTAGAACAAAATACCAAGTGGGTGCTTCCCTGAACACTAGAATCCTAACCTCTTTAAGTCAAGAATCTGTTCTTACTTATCCTTATTTCCTACCATTCCCTCTTTTATTCTTTTCATACACCTCATTTATCGTTACCATTTTAACAGTAAACCTCTACCTTTAGGTGCACTTAAGCCTTCTATTAAGGGAATTCTAGTATTTAAAAAAATAAAGGAGTTATTCTTGGACAAACAAATGTGAAAATGTAAGCTTTCCTTGTAAAGTATTACTCCTTTTATATGTCATGTCTCTTCAGGTCATAAATGATGACAATTCATCACAATTTCCTGTCATCTGTTGCACTAAGTAACTTTTGACATGTTACCATCCCTCTTTGTCTATGTTTTACCATTTATTCCCCAAAACTTGTTAAGTAGATTACTTGCTGTCTGCCTCTGCTTTACTTGCCTTTAATATGTCCTGTGAGTGTTAAATTCTCTATAACCTCTTTCTACATCATATGGTCCAGAAATTTCAAGGGACTCTTTCTAATTATAAGTAGATTTCCTTATAGCTTCATCACCACTGAGAAGATCCTGAATTTTCTCCTATCATGATGAATAGTTGTAATGTACCTTCTTTTAAGCACTTATTGGGACTCAAGTTCACCCCAAACTTCTACTAGAACATATATATATATATATATATATATATATATATGATCTAGTGCTAAAGATGCTAATATAATGATCAGTATCTTGTACTACTCCAGAAAGTTCCAAACTCTATAAATCTACCATTCATCTGTGTATCTGTTACCCTATCTGGTTAGGTGTTCCTGTTAGTCACCTTGATGTTCTCAACAAAATTCAAAGAAGGGTCTGCAATATAATCAATCCTAACTTAGCATCTCAACTTCAGTCAGTTTCTCACCGATGTGACATGGCTTCCCTCTGTCTTTTCTACAAATATTTTCATCGCAACTGTTCTGATGAGCATTTTTTCCTGGTGCCCAATCCATGTGGATTTAAGCATGCTACCAGATTGACATCTAAGTACCCCACTTTTACTATTGAAATACTTAAATGCAATTACCACTTCTACTCCATCAGTTTATTTTCTTGCATTTTCCAACTGTAAAACTCCCTTCTGTTTACTTGCTTCCCTGATTACTACAACCTCTAAAAATTTAAATGCAATGTCAATTGCCATCTTCTATCTTGAATCCAATTCATCTTTTATCCTTTCTTCAATACACCCTGCACTTAGTCTTTTCTTTCACTGTTACTCCCTGCACACTAATGGTAGTCCTGCCTTGCTTGGGGTGAAATGATTAAAAAACAAACACATTCTGCCACACTGTCTATACATGAGTCAGAGAAAAGCATAAAATATTGCTGCCATATCTAGACCGGAGCTACCAATTCTTCACTTTCTATATTTGATATGGTTCAAAACCATCAATGTGGCCTTTTACATGATGAAGTATTTTTCTATTCTGTTAAGTTGTCCCAAAAGTTCGTAAACACTTGCAAAAAATTCAAATTTTACTTGCAAAAACAACAAAAATTATTGCTCAAAATAAAGCCCATAATTTTCCAAGACTTTCTGTCATCAATCTGCAAGCTTTCGGATCTGGTCAAAGTACCATTCAGCCAGCTTTGAATCAAAGAATTCTTGACACGCTTCCTCGACTTCATCAAACGAGTTGAATTGGCGGCCCTTCAGAAAGTGTTGCATTGAGCGGAAAAGGCCGTAATCTGATGGAGCACAGTCAGGACTGTAGGCTGGATGTGGCAGAACCTCAACGCCGTCCAGCTCTTCAAACTTGTCTTTGGTTTTCCTGGCGGTGTGTGGCTTGGCATTGTCCTGCTGCATCAAAGTGTGCTTTTGGTTGATCAGAGCCGGGTACTTTTGCTTCAACTTTTCGTAGACCCGCACAAGTTGCTAACAGTAAAGTTCGGCACTGATGGCACAACCATTCGGAATCAACTCCAAATGCACGATTCCTTCAAAGTTTGAAACACACAACATGACTTTCTTGCTAAATCGATCTTGTTTTGGAACCGATGGTGTCTCTTGCCCTTTCTGAACCCACTGCTTGTCTCGATTGTGCTGGACCAGATAGACCCATTTCGCAAGTGTTTACGAACTTTTGGGCCAACCTAATATAAACCCTTTCTCTAAAAACAAAATGTTGCAAGACTCTAAATACCCCTAAATATGAATTTAAACGAGATACTAGATTAGCAACTAGATCCCACCCTTTTACAGTGAAACCGATAAAATGCAACCGTAACTTCTACTCCAACAGTTTCTTTCCTCGCACTTCCCGACTGTGGAATTCTCTTCCACACGATTGCTTCCCCAACGGCTACAATCTCCAGGAGTTTAAATGTAAGGTCAATAGACACCTCCTAACACACTAACCTGCTCCCATTTTATCAAACACTCTTCCCAACTGCCCAACCCTCATCCTGGGTATCCTTACTCATCTGTCACCTTCCTCCTGACATTCCCTATGTCTAACCACTCCTTCTCTTTACCTTCCCCTATGTAGCCCCATGCACAATAGTGGCAGTGGAATGCCTTGCTTGAGGTGAGATGATTAAAAAAAAAAACTCTTGCTACTATATCACTGTTTCGATGGAAAATATAAATGATTACCCTTCAATGCAAAAGTAGCCCCAAGTATTTTTTCAGCAAACAACTGATACTATGTTGGCTTGACGAGATGGTACTGTGTCTTACATTGATGACATAATTATTAAGAATGCTATGAAAATGAATAGAGCACATAAAACCTATTCAGCAATTATTTCAGAGATGACATGATTATATGTTCAAAATCAGTGAACAGGAATGTCAATTCTTTATAGATAAGATTTAATCAACAAAAGAGAAAAAAAGACATGTCTCTCCTGACAATTTGGTGACCCTACAATTATTTCTCGAATTAACAAATTATTATATTTATGTGCCAGATATGTACAAATTGCGAGCACTTCTGAATAAGAAGGGTATGAAATTAGAAATTAGTTGGCAGAATGTTTAAAAGTTTTTGAAGAATTTAAAAAACATCAGAGTTCTTGCTGACACACTATGTCCCACAGTGACAAATAACAGCAGCTTCAGATGCAAGCAAATAGAGCTTAGAGAGGTAATAAGTCATAAATTGAAAGATGGTACAGTGAGAGCAGTCGCCCATGTTTTAAAAAGTTTAACAAATACAGAAAAATTCTACAGTCAAATTGAAAAGAAAATAGCTCACTGGTGCCCCCTATATATAAATTTACTCGAGCAACAAGATTAGCAACTAGGTCCCACCCTTTTACGGTGAAACCAATAAATTGTAAGCGCAAATTCTACTCCAGCAGCTTCTTTACTTGCACTTCTCGCCTGTGGAATTCCTTTCCATTTACTTGCTTCCCCGACAGCTACAATCTCCAAGAATTTAAATGTAAAGTCAATAGACATTTCCTATCTCACTAACCTGCATCCTCTTTCTTATGCTTCTTTCTTCGTCCACTCCACTCTCATCAGTATTCTCATCCTTTTCTTACCCACTTCCTGACACCCCCTATAACCTGTCACTCTTTCTCATAACTTTCCTCCTATGTAACCCCCTGCAAAACAATGGCAGCAAAATGCCTTGCTTGGGGTGATATGATTATAAAAAAAAAAAATGCTATATTATAATAGTGGGGAATCAATTCTACATTACAATCATATATAATCTGATCCCTCACTTTATGTCCACAGTCATCCTCTCTCTTGGGGTGATATGATTGTAAAAAAACTGCTGACTATAATTTTTTCAGTAAAGAAATTTTACAAGATGATATTGGGAAGAAAATTAATATTGCAAACTGATCATTGTCTCGGTTCTAAGAAAGGGATCCCGAGCCATACAGCAAACAGACTACACCATTGGGCTATGATTTTATTGAACTATGATTTCAAGATGGAATTTCTATTGTCAAAAAATTGGGACATGCAGATGGCTTGCCCAGATTGATATTGAAATGTAAAGAAGATTTTGAAGATATTGTGATTACTTTGCAAGAATCTGAAAGTGAAATTAAAAAATTATTGGTCATGATAGATGATACCAAAATTCATGCTAAAAAGGATACATTTTTTCAAAAAACCATGAAAGATGTGAAGTTAAAATGGAGTAAAAAACCCTGGTTATAACAATACAGTATTTTTTATTTGTGATGGAGTATTTTTGTACGTGAAAATAGTAGTAATACAGTTATCACTACTAAAAAGAATTTTGAAACAATTCTATGTAGGATAACCTGGAATAGTGGGGATAAAGTCCCTGAAGAGAAGCTACATTTATTGGCAAAGTTGAACATAGATATTCAAAATACAGATAGAAAAAGTAATAGTTGTAATTTAGAAGCAAAGTCAAAATCTATAAATTATCAGACATGACTGAGCACTGATAAACCATGGACAAGATTACATATGGTTTTTGTTGAACCACTAAAAGGCTCATGCTATTTAATTGTCATCAACAGTTTCACAAAATGGCCCAAGATATTGTTAACAACCTACTACTACAATGACAACTAAATTCTTACATAAACCTTTTGTAATGTTTGGAGTACCTGACAGTGTTGTATTTGATAATGAAACTAAATTTACTTCTCAGTTTAAAAATTTCTGCAAAAGCTACATGTTTGAACACTTGACAACACTGATTTATCATCCAAGATCAAGTGGTCGAGCTGAACAGTGTGTTGACACTTTCAAAAGAGCATTAAGAAAAGCTAAAGGCTTTGAAACTGAAAAAATGGCACTACAAGAATTTTTGAGGATATATTAAATGAGGTCAAATGCAAACATCACTGTGAAAATGTCACCTGCAGAGCTCATGTTTTCTAGAAAAGTGAGATCCATTTTTGACAAATTACTGCCTGGGAATAAAAAGAAAATTTGAAACTACTGATTATTTAAGATCGGCAATAAAGTTTTCTTTAAAAGCTTTAAGGCCAGAAAAGAAAATTGGCAGGAAAGAAAAATTACTCAATGCCTTCGTAGTATGATGTGCATTGTTAAATGTGGATGATTTCACTATATAAGACATAAATTAGTTGAGATCTAGATATGCACAGAACAAGCAACCAGTCAATGTAATTTACAAATAGAGATACTTTACGATACCTTTGAAGTACCTGTAATATTTTTAGTATCCTTTTTGTCGGGTCACCATTGTAATATTTTTAGTATTGTTGTGGGTATAATTAACAAAGAAGTGGATACAAAATATTGAGAGTAATTTATTTTATTTTCTTATTTTTACATACTTTGTGTTAAGCCAGAGAGGAACTGATGGCCAATCCTTTAGGTCAAGCACAGGTCAGGGAGATAGAGAGGGTAGGGGAAAGAGAAATAGTAGCAGAGAAAGAAAGGGGGTAGATTTGGGTATCTTAGTTCTTGGGAGTTATTTAGAGACAGAGAGGGTAAAAGAAACAATGTATTCTCTGCATGGTAGTAGTATCTGACCTGAGGTCATTTTGGTTCATTCCTACATACCTATTATTAAAATGAATATTACAATTCAATGTTGGGGTAAGCAAAAGCATAATCTAACTGAAATGTTGGAAGTGGAACCATATTGGAAAAAAATATTGACTAAAGAAAGTGCATATCTTAAAGAGGGGGTTGGATGTGTAGAACAACACACACCTTCAGAATATGACTTGGACTTATCCAAATACTACATATATATTGACGATGAGAATCATCAGCAGAGGTAGATGGCAGCGAGCCTTATATCCTTACTACAGAATTTAGTATGATTATATAGACTCCAAGCAATACTATAATTACATTTCATGATTGCATTATCTTTATTCAACAGTATATTTTTCTTTTTTTTTTTAATCATATCACCCCAAGCAAGGCGGTAATGCCACTGATGTGCAGGGGGCTGCATAAGAGTGAAAAGATTGGTAAAAAGAAAGCTGGAAACCACATCCTGAACAGGGAACAAGGGATGAGCCTCTACACCTGTACAATAGACGTGGGTGGAGTGTGAACTGGGCGATAGTTTAGTCTATCTACTCCAATTGAGAAAAAAAAAAAAATGAAAAAGAAAAAAAAGAAAAGTGAAAAGATTGGAAAAGAGAAAGCCGGAAACCACATCCTGAACAGGGAACAAGGGATGAGCCTCTACACCTGTACAATAGACGTGGGTATATATATATGAATAGAAAAAGTAAAGAATACATAGGAAAAAAGTACCTTTAACAGGTTTCACTTTAACAAGCTTTTTCAGAGATTTTTTAAAAATGAAAGATTTTTAAAATTTCTAAAAAGTTTTAAAAATCCACACAGTATGTTGATTGGCGTTTGATTTCATTGGTCAGGTATGTGTCATGCACAACAAAGCAATGGATAGATATTTTAAATGAAAACATTGACACATATTCAACTTGTATATATATATATATATATATATATATATATATATATATATATATACATACATACATACATACACACATACTTGTATACATGTTTTAGAAACATCACAAGCTTTTATTTTAGTTTTAATTCCATGATAATAGAACAAATTCAATATTTCTAATAAGCAAACTATTTTGCTGAATTTAAATTGATGGAACCCTTTTTAAATTGTAAAAATTGACCATATTGACAGATCTGTCAAAACAGCATAATTTTTTTATTAAAAAATCTTTCAAAGACAAACTCCTTTTCTGAAGCCTTATTTGAGAAAGATTAATCGATTTTAGTGAAATATTAATTGATTTAGTGAGGACAAGCTGGAAGCGAACTTTATATCTTGACTGTAGAATTCAGCAAGACATCGTCAACTCCAAGTGATTTTATATTTTTTCATAGCCAGCTAAATACAATATAAAAAGTAATAATAATCAACAGATAAAACACAAAATATGCATAAAATATTTACTTACCTGTGACACTTCCTAATCGAGCTGCAAGCAATTGGAGCAAAAGCCCCATCACTGTTGACCAAAACAGTACCCATAATATCTAAAGTGAGAAACGCACACATATTAAAATGCTTCAGTCAAAAATTAAAATATAATTTGTCTGAATTTCTGAGATGAGGAATTATTTACATTTCTCACTATTCTTCTTTGCTAGTTTGTATATTTTTCATTATTTGCACTATTTCATGTGGACTATTGTCCCCATCTTTGTTGTTTATATGAATTATTGTTTGCATCAACTTAGTAATAAATAAACTAGTAAATAAACAAAAAAATTGCAGTTTTTCATTTGTCTGAATTTCTAGGAATGAAAAGTTATTTACATTAAGGTCCTTATCTTTGTTGTTATCAGATTTCAGCTGTTGTGCTCTTTGGCCTTCTCTAGGTGTGTCTATTCATCCAACCTTCATGGGATTTCAAACTGAACCCTTTATTTAATCTAAAGAGGTACATTTTACTCATTCTTCTGACCAGGTCTAAGGATAGCTCATCTTGTTCTTATTTAGAACTGCTCTGTTATTTTCATTTCTATCAAGTCTATATCTGTACTGCTTGACCTTACTAAGACTCCAATTTATAAGTTCAAGAATGTCTCACGTGACAATATATGTGAATTTGATCATAATTTTAATTTGTTACATATAATTAGTAATATGTGTACATAGTATGCTGACTTTATTATTCAATTTCAGACTAGTATTCTCATCTTTGTCATGATCATGATATTTTAACTGTTGTACCTTTCAACTTTATTTAAGTGTTTGTTGGTCAGAGTAACCTCAAAATTTTGAACTGAATTCTTTATTTAATCTATGACGGAAGATTGTTCTCATTGTGCTGTCCTTGTCTAGTGATATCTTATCTTGACACCTGAAGAAAGACAAAGAGTGTAACAGACAACAAAGATAGGGATATTAGTATGAATATGAATAATGTAAGCAAGTGCTGGCAAACTTTCATACCAGAAAAAAAACAAAAAAAACAAATGGTTTGTTAAAAGGTCAGTTTTTTTTCTTGACACCACTATTTTGTACTAACTTTAGTTACTTAGCAATGTTTATTTACAAGATTATAAAAATATGTGAACCAAGTCCAATGTAATATTTATTATTTACCTTTTATAAATTTTATTTATCATTAATAAATGTGAAAAGAAATCTTTTTATTCAAAAACATTTTAAAAATTACAAAATTATCAAAATATGTAAACAATCTGCAATGTAATATTTATTATTTTCCTTTATAAAGATTTCTTATTTATCTTTTTATAAAGAAATAAATGTGAGAAGAAATCTTTTTATTCAAAAACATTTTAAAAATTACAAAATTATCAAAATATGTAAACAATCTGCAATGTAATATTTATTATTTTCCTTTATAAAGATTTCTTATTTATCTTTTTATAAAGAAATAAATGTGAGAAGAAATCTTTTTATTCAAAAATATTTTAAAAATTACACAATTATCAAAACATGTAAACCATCTACAATGCAAGATTTATTTACTATCTATGAAGATAACCTGGAAAACAAATTTTACTTTTTTCATAATATCAATGAATTATAAAAGAAATATTAATTTCTTTATCAATTGATGAAGGATAACATTGCATTGTATTAGTTGGTTTGCATTTTAGAATGTTGTAAATATAAAATCATTTTTGTAAATAAAACTAATAGGGTTTAATATTTTTGTTGTAAATTCTTAAAGAACAAAGAAAATGTATAAATTCATTTTCATATATTTAGGTTTTATTAAAATTCTAATCATTGCTTTTTAAAATGACAAATACTGCCAAGAGAGTGAAAGTTGTTAAAAGAGTTGTGGCGTCAAGGGAAAAACTGTTCTTTTGACACACAGTTTTATTGCATGCACAAAGTTTAAAGATTGCCCAAGTTTTGATGTTTCATTAAAAATAGTATTTATTTCCAGAATACCTTGTATTTTGCTATTGCACCAGTTTGTAGATCAGATTCGATGTTGCCTGGGTCGAGATAGGCAATACTCATTAGGAAGCCAGGCCCCGTGAAAGACAATAATTTTCGGCAACTGAAGCATCCTGGCTGCAAGAAAAAAAAAAAAAATTAAATTAAATTAAAAAAAAAAAATTCAAGTGATATGATAAAGATATTTTAGTTTCTAAAAATTAGATATACTTCCACAAATCATTAACAATTAACATGAAACTAATATTTTTCCTCGATATGTAAAGCCACAAATTAATTCGCCTGAAGAGAGTCAATTTTAGACTCGGAACACATGTAGCGTCACAAATACCATTATGGACACTTAAGGTATCATAACAAGTATAATAACAACAATAAATACACACTTTAAACAAAACATTCATGACTCTCACACTTTTTATTCCATATATTATATTAATTTAAAAGTAGTAAACTTCCTCAACTTGACTTATTAAATAAAAATTGCCAACCATACATAAAACCCAATGAATATCCATTATACATCCACCCAAAATCAAATCACCCCCACAAGTATAATCAAACATATACCCTCCTCCATAGAATATAGAATTAGTAAACACTCTTCCAGTGAAGAAATATTTAATAAACATAAAAGTTTTTACAATAAGTCCCTAAAAATAGTGGCTATAAAAACCAGGATATCAAGTACATAACAAATTATAACCATAACAGGAACAATAGAAATAGAAAAATCATTTGGTATACATCTCCTTTCAACCAAATGATCAACACCAAGTTAGGGCTGAAGTTCCTCAATTTAATTAAGAAACATTTCCCTACTAACAACCCTCTAAGTAAAATTTTTAACAAAAATACACTTAAACTAAGTTATAGTTGCACAAATAACCTTGAAAAAAACCATTACAATTCATAATATATCATAAATCAGCACGTTAATCAAAATAACAATAACTATCAAAATAATAAAGAGAACAATAACACCAACTGATGCAATTGTCGAAACCCCAATAATTGCCCACTACAAAATAGGTGTAAAATAAATTCAATCTAAACATATTTATAAATGGAACTCTGTGTGTGTGTGTATCTGTTACCTATAGACTCCGAAACGGTTGAACTGATTTTCTTGAAAATTTACAGAGTTGTACTATAAACGTCTGCAAGTGTTCTTAGCTAGGTTTTGTGTCGAGGTACCACCGATAAATATCGAAAATCGAAAAAATTAGGAGTGGTCCGATTTTAATCAAATTTGATACACTAAGAAACGATATTCAGAAGTTTCAAGGTTGCAGTTCTTACAATAGTGCAGAAAATCAATAGTATATATAAGGCAAGATGTTTGTGTGTGTGTCTGTTTATCTGCCTGTATGTCTGTATTTTTTCAGCTCTTTTATTTTAGTTTTTGCTTCGGGTTTGGCTCTAAGTAGATATAATTGTAGTTCTTAGTCTCAGCCATGATACCATTTACTCAGAGGACTTATTTAGTCTTCAAAATTCAGTTTATGATGAAAAAAACATTTGATATCGATACCAGGAAATCAAAATTTGACTTGCATCCATTCATTTTTCTTTCAGTCTACGGTTTCACTTTAACTGGAAGCAACTATTGCTTTTTAGTCTTTCGTGTCAACGTCCAAAGAGTCTGAGCTCCAGGACAATGGATTAGTTTTAAAGCTTTCATTACACCCGAGCAACGCGGGGCTATACTGCTAGTTGTCTATAAATGCAGTATAACATCAATTGAAAACCCAACTGTCAATACAGTCTACATCGGATCTACAAAGAATACTTTTAAGCAACGCTGGTATATGCACTTAACTTCATTCAAAAACAACATGTATCAAAACCAAACATTCCTTTCTGCATATTTTGGGAAATTGAAGGACACAAATAAGACACCCAAAGTAAAATGGAAAATCCTGGAAAAAACTAGAATCTGTAACTCGTTTAATGACATCTGCTCTTTATGCCTGAGTGAAAAGCTGCACATTCTAAGGTACCCCAACAACGGTGAACTATTGGACTGTAGGGATGAATTAGCTATTAGTGCTATGTAAACATTGAAAATATTTTTCGTTAAAATTATTTACCCATTTGAAGTATTATGGAGCTCCACTAGATAACTTACTCAGATAAAATAATCCTCTCCAAAAGTTAATATCCATGTTTCATAATCTTTTCACTCTTTTATTTTATGTTTTTTTTTTCAATTGGAGTAGATAGACTAATCTATCGCCCGGTTCACACTCCACCCACGTCTATTGAACAGGTGAAGAGGCTCATCCCTTGTTCCCTGTTTAGGATGTGGTTTCTGGCTTTCTCTTTTCCAATCTTTACACTCTTATGTAGCCCCTGCGCTTCAGTGGCGTTACCGCCTTGCTCGGGGTGATATGATTAAAAAAATTAAAAAAATGAATATTATATTAATAAAATAAAATAAATCCATACAATACTAAAAAGTCACTATTTCATCCACTCATAGATAGTAGTCAAGTAAAAATTCTACCCATTTAAAAAAATCCCACTATGAGAATTACCCAAACAAAACTAAAAAGTGACCTGTCCAGAACTAAGCTACCTCGCCCCCCTCTCCTAACCCAAATCTGTATCTCTATGGTTATAAACTGCCGACAGACCAACTTAACCATAGTAAATTCCCATCCCCCACATCACCTACACAACACATTCCAAAAAATAAATTGTTTCCACCAATTATTTTCAGTTCCACAAATCACCTGAGGAGGAGTGGATGTGCTCCAAAAAACATGAGAATTTTTGTATAGTGATACTATGCTTTTATAAACCATTGTAACAACTATTACAATATAAAACTCTACTCTGTATCGAGCACTCTTTATTAAAGTAAATGCTTTGAACAGTGGATTTAAAATTTACATGTTCTGTCACTTTCTTACAATATATATATATATATATATATATATATATATAGATATCAGTCAGTTAAGTGCCATACATGATGCCCGCTTTGGCAATCATGTCTCGAAAGAGACGTGACTGACTGGGCAGAAGATGTATCCTGCAGTAGGTTGCCATTGCTTTCTGCAGTAGACTGGTTGCCGACCAAGGCTATAGAACCCAATCTGTCCTATTATTTAACCCATAACTGGAGGGAAGAGATGGATTAATACCTTTCCCGAGGGTATTTGTACATAAGTGAATGCAAGGAATCCAACTTAAATTCGAACTCAGCTCCCTCGATTTTTCGTTTCAAGTCGATATCCATGGTACTGCAACGCACATCCATATATATATATATATATATATATATATAAAATACACACAGGGAACTTGTAGTAATAAATTTCTAAAGTTACATCAAAAAAAAAAAAAATTGCTCTATACTACACAAGGTGGTAGAGATAAATAGAACTAACATTTTGCTCGTTCCTGAAAACTGAAACTGGCCGTGACTCGAGTTTCAAGTTTTGAGTCATGGCTGGTTTCACGAATGACCAAAATGTTCATTTTATTTAGCTCTACCACATTGTGTAGTATAGAGCACTTATTTTCATTTTTGATGTACCTTTAGTAATTTATTACTACAAGTTCCCTGTGTGTAATATTTAAGCTCTGTTGAGTTGGAGTGTTGGGTGTCTTAATGGGATCAAGCACTTTTTAGACATTTTGTCTTGTGTTGCCTATATGGCATGCTTTCTTATCAAACACTTCAACTATCCTAGCAATTTATTGAGCACTTTTCACACTAAAATTAAATTTCTTTCCCATTAAAAGGGTTTGTTTTCTCCCTCTATGAAAACAACTATGACGCAAGGGATTACTGGGTATGGAAGAATTAAAAAACAGAAACATTATTTGAGAAGAATAGAAGAGCAATCAGGAAAATTGCAGATAACAATTGACATCACATTTAAGTTTTTGAAGATCAAATTTGGCCAGAAAGTATGGAGTTGGAAGAGAGTTCCACAAGAGAGAAGTGTGAGAAAAGAAACTTTTACCATAGAACTTATGATTACATCTAGCCAGTGTAGTACTGCACTTAAATTCATTAAGTCTAAGTACTGTACTGGATGTGCATTGTGGTGCAGCGGATATTGACTCTGAACGACAAATTGGGGTGCCGAGTTCAAATTCCAGTTGAATTTCTTGCCTTCACTTAAGCCCAAATACCCTTGGAAAAGGTATTAATCCATCTTTTCCCTCTAGTTATGGGTTAAATAATAGGACAGATTAGGTTCTATAGCCTTGGCTGGCAACCAGTCTACTGCAGAACGCAATGGCAACCTACTGCTGGATCATCTTCTGTCCAGTCAGTCATGTTTTTTTCGAGACATGATCGCTCAAAGCGTGTATCACGTATGACACTTAACTGATTGAATATAATAGTTGGAATCATTATTATGGCTTATACTGGGCATAAAGTGGGGGACCGGTTTTTTTTATTGTTATGAAGTAATAAACTGATCCCCCACTAATTACTACATAATAATATAATACATCTCTTCCCTCTCTAGCTATGAGTCAAATAACAGGACAGATTGGGTTCTATAGCCTTGGCTGGCAACTAGTCTACCGCAGAAAGCAATGGCAATCTACTGTGGGATAATCTTCTGTCCAGTCAGTCATGTCTTTTTCGAGACATGATCGCCCAAAGCGTGTATCATGTATGGCACTTAACTGACTGTAGTAAAGTGCTCAATTGAACAATCACCATGAAAGCATTTATAGAAAAGGGCACATAGAAATAACTTTACAGAGGTCAGAAAGAGAAAAATTGCCTAGCATGACACACTGAACCAACTTTCCTAGCAGTTGACCAAGTAATGGATTCAATATAGTCTTTCCTCTTCACATCAGCAGAAAATGTTGGCCAGAGAAGGCATAATGAATCACTCACCTGGAGGTTAGCAACAGTCAAGTGTTTTCTCAAATGATTGATAGATAGCGGTTTGGTTTTGGAGGTGCTGAAGTAAGTGAGCCATTCTTTGACACAATTAACAATAGACTGAAATTATTTTTGACATTAGCTGCTAATTTGACCTTATTGAACTAATGACTTACTACTGAGACAAAATTAAATGGTTGTACCATCAGCGTAGATATGAAGTTGAGAGCTGATGCCATTGAAAAAATCATTAATGAAAATTAAAAACAAATTTGGATCAAGGAGCAAGAGAGCCCATGGGGACACCTGTATTAGTACAGAAAGATCTAGATGAGTGGCTGTTCAGGATAACTTTCATTTCATAATTTGATAAAAAAGACTGAATTAGAACAGACCTCAAGTGGAATGACTATATAGAATCCATAGCTAAATCCACTGCTAAGAAGGTCGGTTTTCTGTGTAGAGCCAGGAAGTTTTTCCCGTCTGAAACAATCCTGCACATATATAAATCTACCATCCGACTATGCACTGAATACTGCTGCCATATCTAGTCGGGTGCTCCTGCTATCCACCCAAGGGTCCTTGACAAAATCCAATGGAGAATCTGTAATGTGATCGATTCTGACTTTGCAGCTCGGATAAAGTCGCTTTCTCACCAATGCAGTGTGGCTTCCCTGTGTCTATTCTACAAATACTTTCAAGGCTTCTGCTCCGGCGAGCTTAGCTCACTGGTACCCCCTATGTATGAATTTTCTCAAGCAACAAGATTAGCAACTGGGTCCCACTCTTTTACTGAGAAACTGATAAATTGTAAACGCAAATTCTACTCCAGCAGATTCTTTTCTCGCACTTCCCACCTGTGGAATTCCATTCTGCTTACTTGCTTTCCCAACAGCTACAATCTTCAAGAATTCAAATGTAAAGTCAATAGTCATCTCCTGTCTTATTAATTTGCATCCTCTCTCTCATGCTCTTTTCTCCGTCCACCCCACTCTCATCAGTATTCTCATCCTTCTCTTACCCACTTCCTGACACCCCCTATAACCTGTCACTCTTTCACATAACATTCCTCCTATGTAACCCCCTGCACAACAGTGGCAGTAAAATGCCTTGCTTGGGGCCACACAATTATAAAAAAATAAAAAATAAAAAAAATAAAAAATTTGTCTGGAGACGCCATAACTTTTAAAGTTGTAAGAAGTCTTGTATATCAAACCCTGTCAAATGCTTTTGAAATATCCAAAGTAACAGTTAGAGCTTCAAAATTCTTATCTAAACTCTTTCGACAAAGAAAAGTACAATAAAAAAAAGAAAAGTACAAAAAATATTAACAGAAATGACCTTAGCTATTTTGAATGTAATATAAATTCTAGTTGAAAATAAAATAAAAAATTATTTTTTTTATAGTGCCAATTGTATTTGAAACTAACATACAGAGGCAAGGATCAAGCTTTTTTTTTATTACTCTCCTGTTATACATTAGTCATTTTCTAAATTCATAAAGTAAATATTTTTGGCGGTAGTAAAAAAAAAAAAAAAAATGTGTGTGTGTGGGGCTTGCAGATATATTAATTTGAGGAAGTTTTAACATTTAATCTACATATTGTGTATTGAAAACTGGGAAGACAAGGATTGTCATTGGTCAGAAATTAATGCAAGTCTTATATAGAATAAAGACTATTGCATGTATAATGTAAATGTATAAATGATTTTACCATAGAAATACATTGAAAAAAAAATCAGGGAAACATTGTCAGTAGTCAATAATTAAAGCAAGACTAATAGAAAAGAGCTATTATAATTGGTGGCTGATTTGAAAATAAAAGATTTTTGTGGTTTATTTCATGTATCATGAAAAATCCACTTAATTTTTGTTAAGATCAAATTGCCAAACATATCTATTGTTACCAATTATTTATTTTGAACTATTCTTTTTGCATTTTCTTTTCTAAAATATATGTAAAGTGAAAGAATCAGTATGTATGTTGCTATTTTTTAAAATATCTTTTGGAGGAATCATCTCTATGTTTTACAGTAAACATCTGGCAAACATGGACCTTGGTGCCCATAAAAAAAAAGAAAAAAGAAAGAAAAGAAAAAAGGAGAAAAAAAGAAATTGTTAAAAAGACTGTTTTTTTTTATGACACTGCTATTATATTAACAACAAAAATAATAAATGCTATTGATTAGATTGTTCATTGGAATGGTTGGTAAAACATCGGCTAATTGCCAATTGATTCAAACTTTATGAAATGGTAAATAAGGAATTCCTTTGTTAATTCACATATTTTAATAATTTAGTAAATATTTATAAACTTAGAAATAAAAAATGGTTTTCATATTTATTTCTTTATGAATTGGTAAAATGATAAACATTGCATCAGTTTTTAGAATGTTATAAATATAAATTATTCTATCCTAGATACAAAAAAAGGACACAGTGACAAAAGTTTCCCATGAAAAGTGAAACAATCTGAGTCAATATACTCTTTCAAATATTTATTACTAGTTTTTCTTTCTTTTTTCATTGACTCTTTCCTTGGCAGGTGGGATGTGTGGGTGGCATAAAACAGACATGTCACCTTACCAGAAACTTTCTTGGTCGTATTTTTTAAGTTATTTGACATGCCTGAACACATTAACTGTTTTTCTTATAAATTTATTGATTCAAATAAAAAAAAAAAAATTCTATTGTTCTGCCAATTTAAAAATTTTGTTCTGTCATAATTCTTTAAAAATATAGTTTCTTTACTAAGTGTTGCTTTTCCTTTGAATTTATTAATTAAAAAAGTTGTGTGCTACTATGAGGTTCTGAGGTAGGAGGAACTCTTCCACTGTATGTTCTTTACAGCATTATCAAATATGTAGAGATCAAAATTTCTCTGCATGTTTTTTTTTTTTTTTGGACGTTGGGGTTCACCAGTGTAGTAAGGTACAAGGCCACTCCACAAACATAGTTGACAATCCCCACAAATTAAAGGTTATCAGAATCATGAGAAGGTTGAAGGTTAGACGAATAAAAGTATTTAATTTGTATGTTAAAATAATTTTATTTACGGAACTGAATAACATCAATTGTTGAAGTTAAATTTTCATAGAGAAAATGTAGTTGTAGTACGTAGTTAAATGAATCCAGAATTCTAGTTGTAAGTAGCAGAATGTGTTTATGCAGAATTAATAGAGTATTAATAAAGTCTGTGTTCCTTTCCTTTTTTATGGCTGGTGAGAAAGTGAAAAGGAAGGTAAAGCAATACAGGAAAATGGTACTTATCATGCTGTTAATTTTTAGGAGTCAGTTGAAGTGTCTTGTTGTTGTTGCCTTCTTAGTTGACTTCGAGAATAGTGAGAAGGAAGAAGAGGTAAAGGAAAATAACACACGAGAAGTGGGAGAACGAATGTGTCACAGGACGTTATGTTCAGGTCGGCAGACTAAAATTTCTTTTTCAAATCTTGACAGTGTTGTCTCTAATTTCTGCTTCCATCTGACAAACAGATTTGACTTTCTTTTATAGCAAAAAGACTTTTTCACATCTGTTTATTAATTTTTCTCTCAGTTTTGAAAATTGCTTCCTTTTATTGATTAGAAAATTAATTAACATTGGCTTGCGAAATTTAGCTTCGTCTTTTTCTTTCAGTACAGGGTCAATCCTTTTTCTTATTTGTCAAAAAATTTCACACTGGATTGTGAATTTTTGTTAAAGTGAAAAGAAGAGAGTTACTTTTAATTCCGTATTCACCACAATTTTACTTCCCATTTCGACTACAGCGTGAGATCTACTGCAGCATCAAGCTATAATATAATATTGTATGTGTATATACATATGTCTTTAAACCTTTTATTTATATATCTATGTACTATTTATATTTAAGGTAAAGAGGTAAATATAAACGTGCTATCAAATACAATACATATATATATATTTTAGCAATAAACACTTCCTAATATCTTCTAAGAATGGCATGAATAGATCATTGGAATTTTTCTCGTCGTCTTGCAGCAAAAATGTTAAAGCTGTAACTTAAACAGCTGGCGACCAACACCTCGCATTTTCTGGAGAAATAGTTTGAGCATCCAACCACGATTGCTCATTTTCTTGAGCATGTGCACCTGATGGGAGGGGCAGAGTAGAACTCTGCACGGCACCTGGGTAGACTTCACGCTATCAGTCAGTTAAATGCCATACGTGATACACACTTGGGCGATCATGTCTCTGTTGAGACATGACTGACTGGGCAGAAGATTATCCCGCAGTCGGTTGCCATTGCTTTCTGCGGTAGACTGATTGCTGACCAAGGCTATAGAACCCAATCTGTCCTGTTAGTTAACCCATAACTGGAAGGAATAGGCAGATTAATACCTTTCCCAAGGGTATTTGCGCGTAAGTGAATGCAATGAATTCAGCTGGAATTCGAACTCGGCTCCCCAATTTCTCGTTCCGAGCCGATATCCAATGCACCACAACATACATCCCGCTATAGTAGCACCAAAAATTGTTCTGTCACTTTAAGTGATCCAGCATGATTAAAATTGATTTATTGAATCGATAATATAAAAAAAATACACAAGTCTGTATCTGCAGTTTAGCACAAAAATTTATTAAGAAACTTTAGTTGGGGCCCACTGCATTTCTCAGGGATGCACCCAAATCACCAACTGTACATTAAAAACCTTTCAGTATCACAACAATTGTGGTTTCCATAGCAAGTAGAATTTTGGGGGTTGGAGTTGTTAGCTCCATGCATGACTGGTTTTGAATTCACAGTTGCCTTTCTCCTAGACTGGTTGCCAAACACAGCTAGAGATCCCAGTCTGCTCTGCTATTCACCTCTAGTTGGAAAGAAGAGAAGGATTCATTCCTTTTCAATGGTATTTGTTGAAAACATAACAGCTTAAGCTGAAATTTAAATGCAGTATAACAAACCCATTTTCTGAAGCAATAGCCTCGACACCACACACACACAGAGCATAGGGAAGCCTAATTGTTTTCAAACATTAAATCAAGATAATAAATATCATTTACTTGATAACAAAAGCTTTATTTTAAGTAAACAAATAGATAAACTGATTTATGCCATGACAATGATTCAGCATGATAATTTTTTAGAATAAAGATTAACTAATTAATATTTCTTAATTAGTTTTATGGTAAATAATAATATTACTGACCTGTGACACTGGTGAATTAACCTAGCAGTAACAAAAATAGCATTATGAGCCCTGCATTTAATACTATTGCAGAAATCAACACTTTTAATATGAGGTGTGAACGTTTTTAATAAAAATTTTGAAGTATGTAGGGATAATAATGAGAAAACACATGTAATTTTTTAATGAAACAAGATAAGGAATTTATTTACAAATTTGAAATTTCAGTAGCTTGTTTCAGGAGAAGTAATCAAACATTAAATGTTCATAGTTTTGATGAATTGTCAAGAACAGAAAATGTTCATATTGAATCATCAGACACAAAGTAATATTCCAAAATGCTTAAAAACAAATTAAAAGAGTTTGTTTCTCACATAAAAGTTATATGGCTGTAATCAACATGAATAAAAATATATATTTTACAGTACTTAGCTTAGGAGTTGAATAGAGTTCTTTGAAATTTCCCTGCTCTCATTAGAGGCTGATAATGTATCAGTGTGTAATTTCATACCAGTGTTAATCAGACACAAGGGACTTTGCCTTTCTCTCTTTCTTCTAGTTGATTTAGCTTCCTCTGCCTATTTGACATCGGCTTGTTACTTTTTCTCAGTTTGTAAGTTGCTCCCTTTTCATTGGTCAATTAAATTTTCACATAAGTTTGTTAAATTTTGCCTTGTCTTTTCTTCGGCTCAGAGCCAATCTTTTTTTTTTTTTGGTCAAAATAAATTTTCACGCATACTTTCAAATTTGAAAACAGTGAAGAAAAGAAAGTTATTTTAATTTTTATTTTGTATTCACCAAAGTTTAATGCAACAGGTGCATTTGTCCCACAAACAATATTTGTGGACTCCTGTGAGTCCAGGGCAAAAACAAAATACAGGATATGGAACTTAAGTCAGTGAAGTACCATACATGATACACGCTTGAGCGATCATGTCTCGAAAGAGACATGACTGACTGGGCAGAAGATTATCCTGCAGTAGGTTGCCATTGCTTTCTGCGGTAGATTGGTTGCTGACCAAGGCTATAGAACCCAATCTGTCCTGTTATTTAACACATAACTGGAGGGAATAGATAGATTAATACCTTTCACAAAAGTATTTGCGCATAAGTGAATGCAATGAATTCAAACTCGGCTCCCTGATTTCTCGTTCCAAGCCGAAAGAAACTTAATATAACAAATATATTAATAGAACATATTACAAAAACGGAAAAAATGAGAAATTAAATTAAATGCAAAGAGTTCAAAGAAACCTTTAGCATACGTCTCCAAGATACTTACATGGCGACAGATTAAGAGGATGTCTTTTTGCTACTGAAGACAGAAAGGAAAGAGAGTTTTGTTTAATGGCCTATCAACCTCTGTGGGTTATTTAATGACAAAAAGGTGGGGTTTTAAGGCATTTTTTTAATGTTCAGTTATAGTGAGAAGATTGATTTTGTCTGATTTTAATGAAAATTTTTTGTTTTTAATTTTTTTTTATTTTAGAAAACTGAAGATGTCTTCTAGTTTTGTAATCAAAAATGTTTTGCTGAATAAAATTTTCTTTTACTTCAAAAAATGTGTTATGGCAATAATTTTCCTTCAAAAATGTATATTTTTCTATAAAAGTCTATTTTTATGTATATATTTCTATAAAAGTCTATTTTTATACTTTTATAGTGTTTTGACCCCAGTTTAGGGGTTAACTATTTAATCATAGCTGGGATCCTAAAAGGTGCTACCACTCTGGATCAGGGTGGACCTGGGAACAACAGCAATTAAGAGGTGGTTCCATTCTCCTCACATCCTCCCAATCAGAGGTCTTGCTGCCGGATGCAATTTAGCGTCATGCCAAAGACCCAAGGAAAGAGAGAGATTCTTTCAAATCTCACGTTGCCTGTAATTATGATCAGGTGGCGGTAAGTTAATATCTCATTATGTGTGATCATTGTAGGAGGGCAGTAATCCAACAATATATTCAATATCTGGCAGTGTTAATGTCTGCATATCTGGGATACTGCATCTTTAATTATTTAATGTTACTGGTAATACACTAAAGCTGTTAAATTGACTCAAATATCTTATTAGAATCATTTGCCTTATTTGGGGGTTTTGTTTAGTGAATATATAAGAAATAAACCCTATTTCCAACACATTTACATAGCCACATAAAACACACTCAAAATTCATTTTCTACCCAACAACAAACAATATTACAAACATGCCAAAAAGATTCTACAACACACGCTGTTTAAATCAAAATGTCTGTTGATTAGAAATTAACATCATGTGAAATATTTGGCCAATCAGAGAAAACTAAAACTTTATTTTTCTGGAGCCTACTTTTGGAAAAAAAAATATCATAAAAACCCATAGATTCCAGAGATGCAACTATCTCCAAGCTGAAAAGAAAATGTGGCTACATAACTTTTTTCTTCTCCCTAGTATGTTCCATGACTTCAACTGAGTCATCTCCAACAACAACAGCAGAGATGGTCAGTGAATATTCACTGATGATAAAAGTTTTTTTCTCAATTATAGGTTTTTTCTATGAACCAATTATTTCAAAGTTTTTTTTTCTAAACTACAAGTTTTTTCTGTATATCATGACTTTAACTTGTGGTACTCACATACACATCTTTACATTCACACCCACATACGCATTCACACATTTACATATTGTGTATTTCACGCCTACACATTTACTTCTGTCTGGTATGTTCTTATCTTTGAGAAACACACCTTGCATTTATCTATCACGTACATCTTTCCCGCAGTTTGGTTTTTGTATTTAAGCAACGGACACACGTGATCCCATCAGTTGGGTTCCTGCTATCAGTTAGCGATAGCGGAAGAATGTGCAGCAGTTTCCCGACTCGAGCAAGACCTCCTTGCTATCCAGTATAGCAGAGGGACATTGGTTTAATTCTTGCTTGCACACCCGCACTAGTTGCAGGTCACAATTAGGCGGCAATTTATTTCTTTAACACACATGTGCACACACACACATTTTCCAATTGGAACTTTCTTCAACTCAACAACAGTATGTACATTACATTATTCTTCCTTTCAGGAACTTTATTCAAGTTATTAACTTTCGTTCAACAAGTGACTTTCTCGTATGTTTCTTAACATTTCAAGGAAAATAACTTTTCCTTCACTATTTGCATGCTTAATCAACTCTATGTAACCATTTGTTAATAATACATGTTTTAATTGTTATTTACTCCAGTGTCATCGTCTTATTTCCTGTCACCTTACACCGATTGAATTTTAAATCAAAATATCGTTAGTGGATACCCTAGACTATTTTTACTCCTTTTTGAATTCATATACATATGTTTGCAAATACAAATGATTTATTTAACAGGAATAACCATGTTTCTTTATTTTTATTTTATTACTAGCAGTATAGCCCGGCATTGCTCGGGTGTAATGAAAGCTTTAAAACTAATCCATGGTCCTGGAGCTCAGACTCTTTGGACGTTGGCATGAAAGACTAAAAAGCAATAGTTGCTTCCAGTTAAAGTGAAACCATAGACTGAAAGAAAAATGAATGGATGTAAGTCAAATTTTGATTTCCTGGTATTGATATCAAATAAGTTTATTTCGTCGTAAACTGAATTTTGAAGGCTAAATAAGTCCTCTGAGTAAATGGTATAATGGCTGAGACTAAGAACTACAATTATACCTACTTAGAGCCAAACCTGAAGCGAAAACTAAAATAAAAGGGCTGAAAAAAATACAGATATACAGGCAGATAAACAGACACACACACAATTTTCTGCACTATTGTAAGAAATGCAACCTTGAAACTTCCTGAAGGACCACTCCTTCTATAATCCGATTTTTTCGATTATCGATTTGATATTTATCGGGGATACCCTTGACGCAAAACCTAGCTACGAACACTTGCAGGCGCTTATAGTACAACTGTGTAAATTTTCAAGAAAATCGGTTCAGCTGTTTCGGAGTCTATATCTAATGGACACACACACACAAAGTTCCATTTATAAATAAGTTTAGATTTAGATTTAAATAGATTGTTTGGAATTCAGGTGTTCAGATTTTTAATATAAAAGGTAGAAGGTAAATATTTACTTGTTTTATAAGATGAAATTAATATTTTAGTAAATAATTTAAGATTCAATATTTGTGTATTTTTTAAAGTTGGGTCCTCTTTAGTATGCTACAGGCACAACACTAGCTTAATCTGGTTCTGATGTGTGATAATACATTTTAGATGGGAGCAGAGAATCATTATTTTCCCATCATTGTCCATTAACTGCCTCACTCATCAATTTTATCTTAAATCGTTTTAACTGATTTTCTTTTATCTTAAATCGTTTTAACTGATTTTCTTTGTGCTTTGTTTCTTCAGCGCATAAGCAATCAAGGCTCTCCACAATTTCTTGTTCTTTATAAATTGGGGTTTTTATCTATCCTAAACCTTGTTCTACCATCCATATTCTATTTTAAAAGTAAACTGAAGACACTGAGGATTTGCTGAAATGTTTTTAGCCTAACCAAGAAGCCCTTTCCACACGAAAAAACAAAACTTTTTTTTAACTTTCTGCTGAAATTGAGTTCGGAAACAAAATAAATCGCATAGTAATTGCACAAAGGAAGCAAATAGGCCGAAATTGGCTTCCGATGCCTAAATTCATTCAGCACTGAATTAAATGAGAATGATGGTTTGGGGTGAGATAAAGAGCGAGAAGTTCGATTTTTTTTCTTCTGGTCGTTAACATCAATAAAGGTAGGTTTTTTCAATAAATAATTATCGATTTGAGTTCAGCATATACATTTGCACGGAAATAAGGATGTTTTGGAAAAATTTGAAAGGCCTTCGTGTGCTAAATCAAAACTTTACCACTGTTAGCGTTGGAGGTACCTAAAAAAATGTCCATTTCTTTTGTTGTGCTATTGAAACAACAAAAAAAAGGCGGGGGGGAGAATTTGTTGGTTTGTATGAACAATAATAAAGATAAAAAAAAAAAGAGGCAACCAGAGAAAATAAAAAATAAAAAAAAACACCCCCGCCAAAAAAAAGTAACTAAAAAAACGTTTTTTCTTTTTTATTCTTAATTTTTCGTGTAAAGTTTTCGTAAAAATACAACCATTTTTAGGATTTAATTTTTTTAATTTTTAAAATCACCATCCTAATCTTTAAACCGCCATTTCTGCCGCGTGTCAGTTTCAATTTTTAGAGAAAACTGAATGGTCCTTGAATATTGATTGGATTCGGGGTTAGGATTATATAAAATTTATAAATAAATTTTGGTAGGTTACATGAGCCGAGTGAATAAACTAGAAATTATTGTTTTCTATTTTTTCCCCCTACTTAACTGCTCAGAACGTAGATTCCAGTTAGTAGTAAGTAAATTATTTTTTTTATAATGAGGTTAGAACAAAATGTGACTACTACTTCTGTAAAAAAAAAAAAAAATAGATTTCATTGGTAATAATTATGCGTGACAGTAAAATTATTTTATCTTTGTTTTTTAAAACTTTTCAGTCATAAATAAAGATTCTTTTTTTCAGATTTGTTGTAGCTCTGAAGAAAAAAGAAATACATTTTTTTTCTTAAGTAAAAAAAAGTTAGGCGAAACTATTTTTTGATACTATCGTTCTTCCGTAGACACAAAATTTACAAGAAAACCGGTTTATTAGTTTTCAAGGAAAATACAGAAAAACGCACACGAAAAGAAAAAAAAATCATCGTTACAACCAATCATTTTTTTACACATTTACTTTTAATAATTCGTGACTTTATTTTCTATCCCTCAAAGTTTGTTCTACGTGTAAGTATAAGAATATTTTTGTTTGTTTTTCAGGAGAAACTACTTCATTCTCAGCAGGAAATCAGAGAGAAAAGTTTTTTTAGTCGAGCTAGTTAGACTAACAAAAAAAAAACTTAAAAGCGAAACAAATGCAAAAAAAAAAAAATGAATTTTAGATATTTATTTTATAACAAAAAAAAAAATTAAATATGCTGAAATTTTAATGGTAAATATAAGGAGTGCAAATTGTTTTATGTTTTTCACCTTTTAAAATTTCACTCTGAAACTGAAAGCCACAAGAAGAAGCAGCCAAATCTGACTTGTCAAAGAAAAAAAAAAAACATTGGTGAAGGATTTAAACACAGTATGTATTTATTTATTAATCCGTCTCTTCCTTCCAGTTATGGGTTAAATAGCAGGACAGATTGGGTTCTATAGCCTTGGCTGGCAGCAAGTCTACCGTAGAAAGCAATGGCAACCTACTGCGGGATAATCTTCTGCCCAGTCAGTCATGTCTCTTTCGAGACATGATCGCCCAAGCGTGTATCACGTATGGCACCTAAACTGACTGGGTAGGTTAGGAGTTCTAGGCCTCACGGCCTCTCGTGTGTCCCTTCTTAAATCCCCTCTCTTAGCGTTGTGGCATGGCCGATACGGAGAGAAAATAAATTATTTCCATCTCTAATCAAACTCATATTTTAATTTTAATAGTGTCTTATCCTTTTCAATAAGGCTTTTAAATTCCGTAAGAGTTTTTGCCAATTTTATGTGTGATGGTAGTGCATTCCAATACTTTGTGACTCTGTTACAAAAAAAGTTTTGTCTAATATTAGTTCTGCTGGGTTATTATTTTTAATTCGTTGTTACGTGTTCTCTAGAATAGTCAGACATAGTGAATAAATTCTTATTGGTGTGGTCAGTAGAATGGAATATCTTGAAAACATTTATCAAGTCCCCCCTCAGTCTTATATTTCAGTGATGGTTCAATTTTCCTAACCTATCCTCATATTTAATAAATTTTAACGGCGTCAACAATTTTGTTGCTCTTCTTTGAACTCTTTCAATTGCTACTGACTGTCTTTTTAGTAGAGGACTCCAGATTTGGTTGCCGTATTCTAAATGTGGTCTAACTAAGCTCTTGTACAATTTTGATAAAGTTGGACAGTTTAACACAGAAAGGCACCGTTTAAACCTAGCATTTTGATTTATTTATGGCCTTATTTATATGCATATCAAAATTTAATTTTTGTGTCAAAAATTACACCAACAAGGTCTAAAGGGTTTGCTTTTTAAAAGACGAGTTTAAAAGTTTAATTTTTATGTACGAGATAAAAACATTTTTTTATTTAATTGAAAATTTATAATAGGTAATTTCAGTTTTACACTTACAGTATTTGTCTTTTTATTCTTCTAAGATAAGGTAGTATTTTTTAATTTTAACACTATTTACCTTATTCGGACTCCCAGAATTGGCTTCGTATCACATTTTAGTATAAGGAATGAATGATACTCCCAGTAATGGTAAAAGGATTCGGTTCGGAATTTCTAGCACCTGTATAAAGCCGAAGCGTACAACGGCCGAAACGTCGTAAAATGGCAACAAAGATGAAGATAATATAGTCCGAATAAGGTAACAATTGTATAGATAACCTCTTTTTTTTTAATCATTAAACAAGAACGACCAGGTTAAATAATTTCCCAAAAACTCAAAAAAGTAAACTAGATTCAACAAGTGTTCTATTTACTGCTATTTAATTTAAAAAAAAAGCAAACCGAGTGAAAAATAAATATGCAAGCGAGCTATTTTTTTTTTTTTTTCAATTTCCGTGGAAATATGATTTTTTTGCGGATTGGGCTTTTCCTTTATTTTTTTACAACGACAATTTATTAATTGAAAATTCTTTGTAATGCTTGTATATTGTTTATTAGAGAACAAGACAGCTGCACCTGTCTAGAATATTTCGCGGAGAGCGGCTTCCTTGTACTTTTTTTAAAAAACATAACTTCATTTAATTATAGATTCTTTTATTATTGCTAAAAAGCAATACAATATTTAAGAGTATTTTAATTTTTTAGCAAACATGATTTTTATCGTTCTCGTCAGTAAAAGTAAATTTAAAAAAACAAAAAACTATCACACTTAAACCTAAAATTACAATACAATTATTATTCATTAAAATATGCCTAATTTTAGGCGATGGGAAATGCAGAAAATGCAATAAATTCGTTCCACACGGAACTTTCCTTTCTAATTGTGTTTGTGCCTATGAAAACTTGGGCTAGAGAACAACGGTTCTTTAGCGAGTTCAATTCTTACTCGGCGCCACACTCCGTTACTAAGCTACTGAAATACTTTGGCAACAAAATTTAAATAAAATGCTTTGAAAATAGCTGTTTCAAAAAGGGGTCTGTGTGAGATTATTTTTCACAAGTTTCCATTCTTTTAAAAAGAAAAACACAAAAAAATGACATTTCTCAGCATTTAATTGTGTTGGGAGATGGTAAGATGCAGGGAACATTTGCACACGCTTTTTTTATTTTTTATTTCGATAAGAAATATAATTTGAAAGAAATTCAAATAAATAAATGACGATTCAAAAAATATTTTTATTTTTAAAAATGTGATAAGAGGTTTGTTTGGAAATGCTTACAGAAAATAAATAAAAATACAACGTCTAAAACTTCAAACTTAAGTTACTTTTGACATTGGTGGATTGTGCTTTTACGCTTTCTCATTTTTTTAAGTATAAAAAAATTCAATGGGCCAATTAATGTTTTTAATATCATGAGTTTACAAAACAAAGAAATAAAAAATAAACTGAAAAAAAAGTTCCTTTAATTTTTTTTAACTTGGGAATTAAAGCAAATACTTGCAAAAATGCGGATGTGCGTGTGGTGCACTGGATATCGGCTCGGAACGAGAAATCGGGGAGCCGAGTTCGAATTCATTGCATTCACTTATGCGCAAATACCCTTGGGAAAGATTTAATCCGTCTATTCCTTCCAGTTATGGGTTAAATAACAGGACAGATTGGGTTCTACAGCCTTGGTCGGCAACCAGTCTACCGCAGAAAGCAATGGCAACCTACTGTGGGATAATCTTCTGCCTAGTCAATCATGTCTCTTTCGAGACATGATCGCCCAAGCGTGTATCACGTATGGCACTTAACTGACTGACTTGCAAAAAAAAAAAAAAAGCCCAAAAAATAACACACGGAAACTTACCTCCTGATCAATAGGAATTTGTATTTGTCCTGGAGCGATTTCAAAAGCAATACCATCGTTTGCTTCATTTCTAGTGTTGTTATTTGAAGTGGAAACGTTTTCCTCGGTAACCTCTGTATTTTCTTTTTGTGTCTCTTTTTCATTTGTTGATTGAACCTTTTTTCTTTTGAACGATGACTGGGTTCCATCATCCGGCGAAGGTGTAGCGGCAGAATTATCATTTTCATTAGAAGGGTCCATTATTGATTCACGGACCTGTTCGTAAATTATCAGAAACAATATTATTTTGTGTGACAAGTTTTCAAATGTTTAAGGAGTAGCGGAAAATCATCTAAACAATTAAAATAAATTGTTCACGGATGAAAGGCGGACATAAAATGAGTGCTTAACATTTTTTGCGCTTGTAGTTAACTTTTTTGTCACGTGCCTAGAAAGTTGTTTTTTAGTTTCTTTTCCAGTTTTTCAATAACTTAGTCATTGACTTGACTTCTCTGTAAGTAATTAAATAAATTTAATAGTTATTTCTTTGATGCAGTAACTTACAAGATCTTTTTTCGCAACAAATAAATGATTAATTCGTATTTTGTTGTTTAACTTTTAAATAATTTTTCCACTGGAAAACTATTTTTAATAATGCAAAATGACTTTTTTGTTTTTTTTCCATTTGTTCGTCATGAAAACAAATTATTTTTGTCAAAGAAATATGAGAAAAAAAAGCAATAAATCATTATTGCTAACTTGTATCTTTTTATAAACCTACATAAAAAATGACATAAACATTTTTATTTCTTGTCCAGTTTAATAACCTGTTTCCTCTCCTTTTAAAATCAAACTTGTTATAAAAAAAACAGGCGAGTTATTTTGTTCTTTTTTTTTATTCCAGTTTTATTCTTATTTTTTTATCTTTAAAAATACAAGTAACAAAGTTAATTTTATCGTGAGCTGTGAATTAATATTTTTATTCCGAAAATATTTAATTTTTATTTAATTGGAAATAAGAATAAAAAATTGTGGAACAGAAATAAATAATTAAATTAAAAAAAAATCTAACATCTTAAAGTTGCTGTACAGTCGTAAACGATAAGCAGATATTTTTAAAGCAATTAGTGTTCGTGCAAAAAAGAAATTGTGTAGACGATTTCCTCTTATTAACAAAAACAAATAAAAAGTTAAAATATGATACTTAGAAAAAAATCAAAATGCAGATTGAAAACAATTTTGTATTTTAATGAACTAGGGTTTTTAAAAGGTTCGCAATCCTCGTTCAAAATACTAGGTGATATTTGTTAATTTGTTTTACTACTAAAAAGAATTCTGGAAGTTGAAAAATTAAGTTGGTTGCATCATCGAATCCTAATCTCACTTCAGTCTCTCTCTATTCATAACTAATTTCTAAGAAATACGAACAGGTGAATAATTTTAAGAGTTTTAAAAAAATGTTAAATTGATGAGCTTACGCTAAGCAAAGAAAGGAACCCCTGCCTTCAATCACGAAAGAAAAAAACAAAGTAAACTTTAAGGATTTAAGTGTCTTACACAATAAATGAATGGCAGATTGACTTATTACGCGAGAAATATGGTACAACCGTTTCAACGTAATAAAAAAAAAAGAAACAAAAAGTATAGAAGGGCGAGTTGAGAGAGAAAAAAAATTAAAACTGTTTTTTTTTTAATCGACTACATTACAGTTGTTCTGTAACAACCGTTCATCAAAAATTATCCACAATCTTTTTAAAGACAATAACAAACTCACTAACGTAATTCAGCCATCTTTAAAGTGGACGGTGCTCATACAATAAGTACCCTCTAAATTATATTACCAATTCGCTTCCTCTGCACCATTTTTGTTCAATTATATAGTAATTCGTTTTTTTTTTATAACTAACATTTGAAAACATGAAATAAATTTATTATAGAGGATATTTCGTGGATATAATGATATAAATTAACAGAGTTGGTAAATATTCGTTTTAGGTTCCGAAGGCTTTTTCCCCCTTCAAATTTATCCAAAATAGCATATTTCTGTTCAAATGTATATGCTGAACTCAAATCAACAATTAGTTATTGAAGAAATTTACCTTTATTGATCTTAACGACCGGAAAAAAAATGAAATTCATCTCACATTTTTTGTCTCCCGTAACTCTCACGAAGTCATGTATGTAAATGCAGAATGACTTTTCGGCGTAGGCAACACATTTCGGCCTATTTACTTCCTTTACTGACATTTCCGCCTATTTACCTCCTGTAATGAAAGTATTACTTTCATTACAGGAGGTAAATAGGAATAGGCGGAAATGTCAGTAAAGGAAGTAAATAGGCCGGAATGTGTTGCCTACGCCGAAAGTCATTCTGCATTTAATTACATGATTGTGTTAGAGTTACGGGAGACAAAATGAGTGAGATGTAGTTCGATTTTTTTTTTTTTTTCTGGCTGTTCAGATCAATAAAGGTAGGTTTCTTCAATAACTAATTGTTGATTTGAGTTCAGCATATACATTTGCACAGAAATAATGCTATTTTGGATAAATTTGAAGGGGGGAAAGCCTTCAGGACCTAAAATGAAAATTTACCACTGAGTTTGTGGAAAATGTATAAATAATTGTACTCGATGACATGCATGAAGACATGAGAACAGGTATAAAAAAAAAGTAAAAACAGTGTAAGGACCATGAAAGAAATTTTATTTCACTCAAAATATTCATAAATGTGATTGCATAGAAGGCAATACTGATCTAGTCATTAAAAAATAATTTTTTTTTTTTTTAATGTTTTAGCATTTTAGGCCATAACATGTCAAAATCAAAAATTGATCAATTATCAATTTTTGGTGTCAAACCGATCTGTGCCTTCTTTAACCTGTTAAGTGTTTCTGTTAAAGTACCAATAACTCTTTAGTTGGTATTGTTATAGTAGCTGAAGTAAAGTCTCGGTATTTACCGGAGCCTCTCCACATAGGCCGGATGTAGCACATGGCCGATTTTTACGTGGGGCATTTCGGAGCATGTATGCTCAGGCAAACTCCACATGGTTGTGGTCGGGCTCTTGCCTGCTTTTCCTCAGACGACACTCTGCTCTTTGGCATAGCCTCATCTGGGCCAGAAGGCAGAGCCTAACAAGGATAGACGGTGTGGGGAAGCAATGTGTAGGTCCAATTAATTATTTAGCAAATAACAACAGGCCGGCTTAATGGTATGGAATTCTGGCTGGTATAAGGCCATTTTCATATTTTCCAGAATGCTACTCCCAACTCCCCAACAATAAATATATTGAAACTGAAATCGAGAAATGTCACAGTTGGAAAAGGCATGGAAATAAATGGACGAGACGGTTCTTAGAACAAGGCACAAATTGTATTTTAACAATTAATAATTAGAATATGTACTGACAGGTTATACATAATGAGAGAAAGTTATTCCCTCTGTCATAGGATAAGATGCAGGATTTGAAATATTTAAAATGCTTGTTGTAGCAGAAAGAAAAGTTCATTTAGCCATGAGCAATCTTGGACAGGTGAGTTTGGTTCAAATGAATTCTGGAACGAAACAGTTCTGGTCTGCATCTTGGTGAAGTTTGCTGCAGGGTGGAATAGCAAAGTTCTTAAAGAGTTACAGGTGTTAACTGGTAAATTTTTGATTTATTCCCCGAAGGCCTTTACCCCTTCAAATTTTTCCAAAACATCCTTATTTCTGTGCAAAGGAATATGCTGAACTTAAATCGATAATTGTTTATTGAAGAAACCTACCTTTATTGATGTTAACGACCAGAAGAAAAAAAAAATTGAACTTCTTTTAGCTGTTTATCTCACCCCTCAACCACCATTGAAATCTGTTATTCACTGCAGAATGACTTTACGCGTAGTAAGCTAATTTATGGCCTATAGAACCCAATCTGTCCCGTTATTTAACCCATAAATGGAGGAAAGAGACGGATTAATACCTTTCCCAAGGGTATTTGTGTGTAAGTGAATGCAAGAAATCCAACTGGAATTCAAACTTGGTTCCGAGCCGATATCTACTGCACTACAAAATAGCAAAATTAAAATTTCCCCACCAGTCATGTCACTCATAACGAATGCATATTTTTCATAATATTTCCCTGTTTACAGTTCTGATGAGTGTCAATGAGACCGGTCAACTGGTGTTTTTGTTTTAATATTTGGCATGGTCAATCTTAATAAAATTTGTCTTTAACGCTATAATGTGTGAGTGTGTGTGCGTGCTTTGTCCTGTGTATGACATATAAACTTCAACTGGTGGTGTGGCTCTAAATTTACTTTTTGGACTTTTGTGGAATGTGGAATTACCCCTTAAATGCCATTACTCCCAGGTCCAATCTGACCCAGAGTAGTAGTACTTGTTAGGGTCTCATCTAATGGTCAAATAGTTTGCATGTATGCATGAGTGTGTGTGTTTGTTATGTGAATATACTGCATGCATATGTGTGTGTGCATATGTGAGATGGCTATGTAAATATGTACTGTGAGTGTGGAAAATTTGCATCATGTATATATGTGTGTGTGTACATGTGTGGGGGCTTTTCAAAGCTTGAGCAAAGTCATCATGGAGACTCCCAAGCCACCAGCCCTCATACCAGAGACTGCAAACTCTGACATCAAAACCTCTTATATATCTTGTGTGGTCCACCATGCACTACCCAATGCATTTAGGGCACCAGGTAGGTCAAACTCTGATAATATAAAATGCAATCATCACAAGTATAGGTTGATTGGTAGCTGGATGGCTAATAGTACAACACAGGTGCATGCAGGTTAGAAATCCAATGCATAAGCATAAAACGAAGGGCATCATCCACTACTAACCCTCATTTATCGTTTATGATTAGAGAGTCCACCATATCTATATATCTATATATATATATATATATATATATATATATATATAGCAACTAATCATATCTATATATATATATATATATAGCAACCAATCATATCTATATATATATATATATATAGCAACTAATCATATATATATATATATATATATATAACCAATCATATATATATATATATATATATATAGCAACCAATCATATATATATATATATATATATATATATATATATATATATATATATATATATATATATAACCAATCATATATATATATATATATATGTATATATATATATATATATATATATATATATATATAACCAATCATATATATATATATATATATATATAATAAACCAATCATATATATATATATATATATATATATATATAGCAACCAATCATATATATATATATATATATATATATATAAACCAATCATATCTATATATATATATATATATATATATATATATATATATATATATATATATATATATATATATATATATATATATATATATATATATATATATATATATATATATAAACTAATCATATATATATATATATATATATATATATAGCAACCAATCATATATATATATATATATATATATATAGCAACCAATCATATATATATATATATATATATATATATAAGCAACCAATCATATATATATATATATATATATATATATATATATATATATATATATATATATATATATATATATATATATATATATATATATATATATATATATATATATATATATATATATATATATATATATATATATATATATATATATATATAGCAACCAATCATATATATATATATATATATATATATATATATATATATATATATATATATATATATATATATATATATATATATATATATATATATATATATATATATATATATATATATATATATATATATATATATATATATATATATATATATATATATATATATATATATATATATATATATATATATATATATATATATATATATATATATATATATATATATAGCAACCAATTATATATATATATATATATATATATATATATATATATATATATATATATATATATATATATATATATATAATCTAATCAAGAGCCAACAACCTACCATGGTTTTGCCCTACAGTTAGTCAGGGAAAATGGCCAATTTCCCTGACGAGCCATAGGGCGAAACCATGGTAGGTTGTTGGCTCTTGCTTAGATTTTCTGTCTTTCTTTGCTCTACTTTCGTATTAAGCGCTTTAGTGTTAGGGTTTTCATCTTGGGTTTTTTTTTTTCTTTCTTATGAGTGCTTGACCTTTTGTTCGTGTATTTTGTTTGTTTCTTTTTTTTACTTCCCCTTCTTTTCCCTCTGAGTTCTCGATCGGTTGTACAAGACGATTTAAATTATAGCTTAATTAATACTAGTTTTGGCAGAGTTAGTTCTGCTACTATTGGTATTGATATTACTATAGTTAATATTATATATATATATATATATATATATATATATATATTTAATTTGTAAACGAGTTATTATGCGACCTAGGTTTCTACCATCTGGTGTTTTCAGGTGATTCATAATAACTGATTTTATCATTTTTTTGTTGTGTTTTTTGTTTGTTTTTTTGTTGTTTTTTGTTTGTTTGTTTTTTAAGAAAGCTCATATAATGGGAATTTTTTATGAACACACAATTTTCAAAATTAGAAGTTATAACATTTTCATCCATGGTTGTATGATCCTTCTAATTTTGAAAATTGCGTGTTCATAAAAGATGTGTGTATGTATGTATGTATGTATGTGTGTGTGTGTGTGTGTGTATATATATATATATATATATATATATATAGTGTGTGTGTGCAATGGATAAATTGTCATCTGAATTATGCAAAACTGAAAATAATACTGACATTTCATTTTAACAGATACATTTACCAAAAAATTACACAAAAATATCTTGAAACACTAAAGAGTAAATTTAATCAATAAAATCACTATTGGCTTAAAGCATGGCATCCAGGCAACTTTGGAATCTCCCGCAACTCTTCTGGATAATCTCCTTGTTTAAGTTAGTGAATGTTGCTATAATCCTTACCTTCAGTTCAGGTGGTCTCATGCTCAACAGTGTCCTACACATAATAATCAAGGGGGTTGCAGTCTGGGGAGTTAGATGGTCAGATATAAGGGGTGATGTCATTGTAGAAATTGTCTGACTGCCATGACTGGGTTCTCTAGCTTGTGTGGTGTGTGTTATGGTGCAGATTCCTGTTGAGAGATACAGCTACCCTCTTGACAAGGAAGAACTACCTCCTCAAGGCACTTGATGTAGACCCTCACCAATGAGTTTAGGTGTTCTTTTCTCATCAGAATGATCAGAGTTAGTTTTCTGAGTGGGCCATTTCTTTGTAATCCCCATTAGACTCATCCAACTCTTTCTGAATCCTCTGCACTGTCCTCAGATTGACACCCAAACAGTCTGATACATTCATATTGGAAATTCCGGCATGAATGCCAAACAAGAGCATCCTTTTTCCAAATTTCTGGTGGAGGGAATTGTATCATGGTGCTTTTTTTCTCACAGTTGGTGCCCAACTGACTCTACTGTGCAGTTGACAAAAGCAAAAACAAGCAACACACATATAGAATATAAAATGGCGGCAATTTACCCATCACATATTAATGAGGAACGACCCTCAAGTTGCATAATAAAATCTCATCCTACCAAATAATTTATTGTAAATATTTTTAACAAATATACTTAAGTGGAAATTCATGTTATATTTTTATTTAATACATATATTTTGAAAGTTTTTAACAACATTAATATCAATTGTCAAAACCATATCCTGCATAAAAAAAATATAGCAGTATACTTCCAAAAATTACCACATTTTCTTTCCTAGGTATAATAATCCATTATTATACTTCTACAAAACACTTGCCACCAAGATTCAGTTCTTCTTAAATCCCAAATGTTAAATATCTTGGCACTAATTAGACCTGTCTACTCATAAAAAATAAGAAAAAGTAACTTTGGAAATAATTTTTTGTATAACAGCATTTTTTAGACCTTCCTTAGGCTGTGTTCTTTGTCAGAAATTTGTAATATCGATATTTTATTTTTTTGTTGTTTCTTTTTATCGATTTACACTTTAGAGGATTTAGGATATTGGCTCAGAACGAGAAATCGGGGGGCCGAGTTTAAATTCCAGCCGAATTCATTGCATTCACTTATGCGCAAATACCCTTGGGAAAGGTATTAATCCGTCTATTCCTTCCAGTTATGGGTTAAGTAACAGGACAGACTGAGTTCTGTAGCCTAGTCTACCGCAGAAAGCAATGGCAACCTACTATGGGATCTTCTGCCTAGTCAGTCATGTTTGTTTCGAGACATGATTGCCCAAGCGTGTATCACGTATGGCACTTAACTGACTGACTGACTGACACTTTAGAGAAGTAGGTCTTCATCATTCCATCAAATTGATTCCTAATGTTCACAGAGCTATTTGACTTAAGCTAAGCCACTTATTTAGAAATATCAAATTCGAAATTCTGCTGACATATTGCATGTAGTGCATGTTTTTTTTTTTAATTTTCTGGATTTTTTCACTCATTTTAATTTTAATACTTTGTTTTTTTTTTTTAATCATTTCACCCTGAGCAAGGCAGAAATGCCACTGATGTGCAGGGGGCTATATAACTGTAAAAAGATTAATTAGAAAAGAGTGAGGAGTACAAACTAGTTAGAAAGGAGCAATAGAAAGCTGAGAAAGCGGGTGTGATGACAGATATATAGGTGGAGAGAAAGGGAAGGTTATACGGGGGTGGGAAGAGAGCTAGAGTCTAGTGGTTAGTAGATGAGTATTGACTTTGCATTTAAATTTCTGGAGGTTTTAGCCGCCAGGAAAGCAAGAATACGGGAGCGAGTTCCACAGGCGGGAAGTGCAAGAGAAGAAGCTGCAGGAGTAGAATTGTCATCTGCATTTGGCTAACCTGACTGTGAATGGGTGGGACCCAGTTGCCAGTCTGGTTGCACGAGTAAACACCTGTTGAGGAGGCACCAGTGACTTAAGTTCATCCGAGCAGAAGCCATGAAAGTATTTATAGAACAGACAAAGGGAGGCCACATTTCGATGGTGGGGAAGTGGCTGCAGTCGACTTTTTATGAATATGGAATTTTTTGGGAAACGCAGACACAAACTTTTAAAAAAATTTTTCTTTTAGGTTAATAATTATTTACCTTAAATGATGAATAAATACATATATAATTTATTAAAATCTGTAAATATTTGTTCTTAATTTAAAAATTACATATATCTAATTGTTCTTTATTGAACAATTAGCTATATGCATTTTTTTTTCTTCCGAGTCTATTTAAGTAGGCATGATATCTTTATAAAACTGGTCTTTTACAGTTAAAGATATATTTGATATATGAGTTACCTCCCTTAAATAATCACTTTAATTAACTGTAAAGATTTTATTTCTGCCTCTTTCAGGTTTGAACAAGAAATAAATAAGGCTTATTTGAAATGATTCAGCAAAAGTAAAAATGGTTGACGCCCCAACAAATGAAATTCATGACTTTTTTCTGTATTATCATGACTCGGATTGGAAAAAAGCTGAAAGAATTCTTGAGTATTTGGAACATCCTTCCAGTGGTGGATTCAAAGGATTTATTCTAGAGAGAGACACTGAAACAGGAACTAAAAGTCACAATTTGGATATAGCTCTTCGAACATCTCGTCTCATGTTGATTCTTCTGTCAAAAGAGGCTCTGGAAAGCAAAAGGTTTGTGTGTGTGCTGGAAACTTGTATCGCGTTTCATGTGAGAAAGAAGAAGGACATTGTGCCAATATATTTGGAAAAAATAGAAAAGCCACCCCTCCTCAGAACAATATATGGCATCGATTATTCCTGTTCTTATTTCTGGAATAAGTTAAAATGTCAAGTTTCAAATTAAAAAATTTAATAAATCTGTATATTTTAAAAAAAAAAAATCATTAGTTGATTTATTGAGGAATGAAGGAAATATTAAATTTTAAAATAAATTTTATAATCATGGATGATTTGAGTTATATTTCATTCACTTCTTGCATGTCTTGATGGTAATTTTTCTTCCTTGGATCAGTGCTGATAGATACTCACCATTAAGCAATGGGAACATTCCAGTAGGATCTATTCAGAAATAGTCTGACTTTGGTTATATTTAATTTTTTTAATCAATGTGATGACATGACGAGTGATGACATGAGTGATGACATAATGCTAAGTGTCCTCAAGAAACTTCGACATGAACCAGCTCAGTTCAATGTTACAAATTTTTTGCGTTAAACCTATCCACATTATCTCCAATCTGATACCGAGCACTTTACAATAAAAAAAGCTGTTTGCCAAAATACTCTTTATCAGTAAAACTACTGAAAAAAAAAAATCAGTATATATATATATATATATATATATATATATATATATATATATATATATATATAAATCCAGGTGAAGAGGACCCAAGGTCTCACTATTTTGAGTACCCTGGCATTTATTTTATCATGAACAGTGCTCAATATAATAAATGTTATAGAGCTTAATATAATCATATAATTATGAATTAATTGTACATTGCGACATGGAAATTTCGATGTTTCAAGATAGATTTTCATTATCAGGCAATGTTGGATGTTGGTTAAATCATTTTCACAACCAACATTGCCAGATGAAGAGAATCTATCTCGAAACATGGAAATTTCCATGTTGCAATGAACAATTAATTCATAATTATATATATATATATATATATATATATATATATATATATATAAAATGCACCTGATGATTGCATAATGCAGGATGACACACAGATAGAAAAATACATAACTGCTACAGAAGGTAATAAAAGAAAGTGAGAAGAAAGGACTAAGCATCAATAGTAAGAAGACAGAATGTATGGTTGTCAGTAAAAAGAGCCCAACATGCAAATTACAAATTAGAAATGCCAAAATCAAGCAAGCATAAATATTTGAATACTTACAAAGTGTTTCAAAAGTGCATTGGGATAGCAAAAGTTGCCTTCCAAAAGTTAAGCAAAGTATTAAGAAACAGGAAAATCTTGTTAGAAACAAAGAATAGAATTCTGAACTGTTATATAATATCAGTCCTCCTATATGGCAGTTAATGCTAGACAATCTCATCACAGATGAAAAGAAAACTGGAAGCAACAGAAATGTGGTTCTGCAGAAGGATACTGAGAATGCTAAAGTTTTAGAGAAAATGGAAACAAAAAGAACACCTATACTTACTATCAAAATGAGATGGTTAAAATTTCTAGGGCATACAATGAGGAAAGAAGGATTAGAAAATTTGGCACTGACAGGACACATTAAAGGCAAGAGGGATAGAAGAAAGCAATGCATAACCTACTTAAACATGCATAAATGGTAGGCAGAATGGGGATTAAGAGAGATAGCATTAAGACAAAATTTATTAAGATCTACAAAGATCAATTACATAAATCTCATTTTTGTTTCTACAACCTACATTACATGCAGATCTATGAACATTTGCCACACCGCACTTCAGGTGTATCTTTGTAACGAATCAAACTTTTATTTCATGTTAAAACTCATCTTAACATTACTCGTCATTTTGATATCACAGGTCTGTCTTCATATGTGAATTTAATTGTATTTTTTGAACTGTTTAAATTGTTCTTCATTTGTTCTTCATTTATATAAAATTATTATTGTTATATTTTGTTTGCACAACCAGTTGTTTGGGTTAATCATTTCTACATTTTGTCTGGATTGTCATTTCTTGTGAAAGTGAATTAAAAATAGTTGTGAACTTGTTTAAGAACACGAACACAGCCTTACTAACCCTTACTCCATCAACCACAAGTATCGCAACACTATCAAGCTTATCAGACTATATGAAAGGATCCTGCATAAAATAAGCAGACAAAACTTGTCTATATTATTTATCAAAACCTGCATTAATGAAAAAATGCTGCCAAAATACACACAATATATATATATGTGCTTAAATTATGTCACCAGTAGTTTGTGTTGATGGAAATTGATTAAAATGCTTGCTTTCAAGAAATAGACCTTTTTCTTTTTATCCCATTCTTGTTAAGTCAGCCACCAAAGATTTTTTCTTTTCTCCTCACTACCTCACAGACTCACTCTTTAGGCCTGCGGTGGGGGGGACTAATATTTGTATAGGAGACTCAAATCTTGATAGTGCAGGACTTCTTATTTTATAAATTCAAACTGGTTTGAATTCTTAATTTTTTTTTCATTGTACATCTGCAAGTGGAGACCACAGAAGTTGGAATAATCCATTTCACTTTTAATGGTGGTCATGATATTTCAACAAGACCTGACACAAGAAGCAAATTCATTTTGCAGGAGGTAAGTCTTCTCATTCCTCACACTCCCTCGATCTCATGATCACACAGATGATAGTTTGGGTCTAACACCTTCAACTAACAATCTTTCATAGAATTGGAGGAAGTGCTTCCAATGGCAGTACAGCCACATCTATATTCTGTGGTTCTTTCACATTTGCTTATGGTCATATCACATTGAATACACCGGTTCTCGCTTGGTCATCGAAGTTAAGCAACGTTGAGCCTGGTCAGTACTTAGATGGGTGACCACTTGGGAATACCAGGTGCTCTAAGTATTTAGTGATGGATGTGCATGCCTACGGCCATACCACGTTGAATATACCAGTTCTTGCTCGTTCACTGAAGTTAAGCAATGTTGGGCCTGGCCAGTACTTAGATGGGTGACCTCTTGGGAATACCGGGTGCTGTAAGCGTTTAGTGACGGATGTGCGTTGTGGTGCAGTGAATATCAGCTCGGAAAGAGAAATCTGTGAGCCGAGTTCAAATTCCAGTTGAATACCCTGCATTCACTTAAGCACTGGTACCCTTGGAAAAGGTATTAATTCATCCCTTCCCTCCAGTTATGGGTTAAATAACAGGGTAGGACTTGGGGACTCTGCCCTTAAAAACATATCCCAATGAATCTTGATACTCGAAAAGAAAAAAGTATTACTAGACACAAAACTTATATAAAAACAACAACTGTTGATAGAAAAAGGTATTACCAGCAATAAATAAATAAAATTTAGTTGGCAATAAATGACCCGCCGAGAGTGATATGCCATAAAAACAAAACAACCAACCAACAAATCTTTGACAATTCTGGTGTCATCACAAACTTCCTCGTCTGAATCTGTACTCTCTGATGCAGGGGGCAGACCGTCTGACTGCATTGTGCAAAACATTGTTGTCTCCGAATCACTATCAGACAACGTATCTTCACTGTGATGCTCTTCTTCTGAGATGGTTAACTCGTGTCACGGGCAAAGGTTCTTCACATAGTGTGGCACACCATTGACCTGGACTGTTTGGGAGCTAATAACTCAATGTGTTCTCTGCTTAATCTAGTAGTACAATGTCCATTTGGGGGGCTTGATCCATACAAGATCAACAATTTTATATGGTTCTATTTTTTTATTATTAAAAATATTTAGCATAACTTGGTCTATCCCCTTAGCTGCTGTCTGTATGTTTATCTGTTGGCTGTCACAGTTGATGGTGTTATATCATCTTTGGGTATAATCTTATACCAATACACAGCCTCTTGAATGAAGCACCGTGTTCTGGCTGCTATCTATTTAACAGTGCAGTAACACCGCTCCGCTATCCTGTTACCATCTGGAGTGTATGTGCCTCTGTACCTTACTCGTATTCTCTATTCAACTGTGAAGTCCTGAAAATCTCAGCTACAGAAAGTTAAGGTGTTGTCTACCAATATTTCCACAGGGGGACTACGTTCATAGAAGATAGCTCTTAATTGTTGTATAACCGACTATGCATTTTGTTGCGTCACACAGTGAAACGCATCAGGTCGCAATATGTCAAAGTTAGAAAATGACTGCCATTGTAATGTGTCACATCCATGCCCACTTGCCATCAGTTTTTGTCTACCCCAAGCTTGCCCTTGTTCCACTGGACTGGGGCAGGGTCCACCGCACAGCACTCGTCACAGCCTCGTATGGCTGACCTAACTATCACTTTTGTTACTGCAGGGCATACTTTCTAGACAAATAAGTCAAATGTCAAACGCCAGGATGACCGCTCTTACTATGTATGGGGCGGATTTGTTCAATGGTCAAGCTGCCTCATAAGGGCTGCACACATCGGTGGCTCTGATCCCTGTACTGATTTATTTCCCTATAGTCCATCACTGGCTGTACCTTAGCCTTAGTAATTTGTGCAACGGCCATCAAGGAGATTAGTTCTCTTGGGCGTCACAATCATTCTTGCGAATATGGTACCAGTCAGCTGTTCAAGATCCATGTCTCCAGTTCACTCTTGTATGCAGTTCTGTTCTTATTAGACACCGTATATTCTGCAATGGTGTTGCACAATTGATCTGATGCTCTATTTCCTATCCACTTCCAATACACTGTCCAAACCTTTCTTCCTTGATCATACACAATACAGAAATCCATTCCTTAATTGTAATGGCAGCACATGATTCACAATTTCTCAGCAGCACTTCCCCGGTACACATGATCATAACACCACCTAGTTTATATATGACATCGATTCTGATCAGCAGATTGTACCCCAGAGGCTTGTTATGAACCACCAGTGCATCCACCTCAGCACAATCACCTCCCTCTGTAAGAACTGAAATCACTCCAGTTACACAGCACGCACAGGATGTCCCTTCATCCTAATCATCACCTAATCATCATGCATTGCTTATTCCAGGCCTGACAGTAGATTGCATTGATTATTGAATGAGAACATCCTGTGTCTATGAGAGCCAAACATTGCATGCCATTCATGTGTACCCTGACTATGAGCAAATCTGCACTTACTAACTGACAGGGAGCAAGGGTGGCGACAATTCCTTGCTCCTGAGCTCGTTTCTTGCACAGTTCCGCACTAGATGGCCCAGATTGTTACAGCAATAGCAAAGTGGTTTACTATGATTTTCATTGCCTGTATTACTTCAATTCCTGTATTCTCGGGAGAAGTAGTTCAGACCACCACACTTGTAGCATTTGGGGCTCTCCTGAGCTATGGGGACACGACAATCGTCGGCAATATTCTCCCGATTTACACAAGGCTTCCTCTGTTCGTGAAGCTGTTGCGACATGCTCTGACTCCTTCAAAATGGTTTTGGCTCTAGCCATTAGCTGGTCAATACCCATCTCCCCTAGCTTTGATGAAGCTCGCAGGAGCCAACTGAAACCAATAGGTAGACCTTCCAAAAATGCATATGCCCGTATCCAATCATTAACACCCACAAATGGCACTGACAGCTTTCTTAGATCAGCTAGGTACATATCAACTGTCTCCCCAGGGAGGAGTCACTGCCCAATGAATTGCCTCCAAGCTGTATAAAGAGCATGCTTGATTTCATCCCCAAGTTGCTGGTAAACAGCAAAAGTGCCCCCTGTTAGCTTCAACAGGAAGATTATAGGGAGATAAATCAATACTTTATGGCAAATGCAGATGTGTGTGCTGAATGAATTCAATTGATCCAAATATAACATTTGTCACTTATATCATTTATGTTATTTTCAGTAACTCAACTCTAGAGTTTCATAGCTGGACTCTCCAGCAATTGCTCTGTCTACTCCTCAGTAGATATCAGCAATTAACTGTTTATTTTCTCATTTTTCTTTTATATTGAGTTAAAAAATAATTTATGCATTTTTCATTGGTGCAAGGTTGATTTTTTTTTTTCCATGCACATAATACGTACAATGTGGTTATTTCTGCTTTTTGTTGTTTTTCTTGTCTTTTTCTACTCCCTCCTTATTGGCTTTCTACTTTTTTCTTTCTATCAACATTTGCATTCGACACTCAATCTGACATCTCGTATTTCAGACAATTACTTGTTCATTCTGGAGCTTTCTAGAGTTTTCTTCAGTTTGGAATATGTAGGTGTATTTTATATTTTGCATAAATATTTTTTCTTTTTATTATTAATGCTTAAATGGGGAGTTAAATATTTATATATATGTCTTCACTTGCCTATTATTTCAGTTTTCCTATATGATTTTGTAGTATCTTGATGGTGTCAATTATAGGAGATTATGTTTATAATCAAACTTTATTTATTGTTTGAATTTGTAAGTGTATATTTACATTCAGACATCAAGGTTTATTTAGGAAGCAAGAATTCATCTAAAAATGATTATAACAAGTCAAATAAAACTGACAAGGTTTGTCTATCTAATTATTTATATATATAGTTTTTCCAACTTCTGACTGAAGTGTTTAAAAACATTAAACTAACCAAATTTTATTTTTATAGATTCAAACACTGTCACTTCAGTAATTAATAATTATGAGTGATTAGTCTGTTTAAGAAAATGTGTTTTGATAAATTCCAAAGTTTTTCGATTGTTGGAATTAGAATCGAAATCAGTTACAGCTGACATCATCTGCAATGGTAAAACTAAATTTATATGTATTCTTTTTTTAAAGCCGAGTTCAAATTTCAGTTGAATTCCTTGCATTCACTTACGCACAAATACCCTTGGGAAAGGTATTAATCCGTCTCTTCCCTCCAGTTATGGGTTAAATAATAGGACAGATTGGGTTCTTTAGCCTTGGGTGGCAACCAGTCTACTGCAGAAAGCAATGGCAACCTACTGCGGGATAATCTTCTGCCCAGTTAGTCATGTCTCTTTCGAGACATGATCGCTCAAAGCGTGTATCACGTATGGCATTCAACTGACTGACTGACTTTTTTTTAAATATAGATTATACATATACATGGATTAATAAATATACATGTGAGTGTACATACACGTATATTATTATTTGTGTGCTAATAAAACAGTGCTCAATGAACACAGCTAGCTATATATATATATATATATATATATATATTAAAAACAGAAATAGGGTTGTTCCAAGTTTAAATTTTTTATAACCGACGAAGGTGACGAGAGATTTAACGTGCGAGTGTGAAAAAAGAAAAACCAACACACGCACGCATATGAACTTTCTGACCTGCTAACCACTTATCTATTTATACACGATACCGTGGCCATCAGAAAAACGGATCTGGATATATAAAGTCACAAGTTTATTCACTTGAAGTGAGTCAACTCTAAACTTGAAATATGTGTAGCAACACAAATACCATAATGGACACTTAATATATCATACAAAAAACAAGTAATATTAATAATAACAACAATAAATCTACACTTTAAACAAAACGTTCATGGCGTCTTGCACTTTTTCTATATATATAGTAATAAATATACATTTTGTCCTATGTCAGTGGCATGACTCAGAGTTTCATGCATTATGCAATCATCAGGTGCATTATATATATATTCCATTTTTAAACGAGTTATTTTGCTACTCAGGTTTCTATCATGAGTGGTGTCTTCAGGTGATTTTTAATATTTTACCGTTTACCGTTTTTCTTTTTAAGAATGCTCTTTTTATTTGAACGTTCACGTGGCAGGGAATTTATGAACACGCAATTTTTAAATTAAAACAGATTATGGCGTTTTCATCCATGGTTGTATGAACCTAAGAGGTATTTCTTAGTGTGGATGCATTTCATCATAATTTCCGTTCTTTCATTTAACAGTTCGTCTTTATTTGTGTATGTCATAATTTCTAATTTTTCTTCTTGGCACAGTCTACATATTTTTCCACTGTTGTAAGGCTTGGCTGTCTTTACAGTGCTCCATGTTATGTTTGGGTCTTTTCCATACATTGATTTCAATTTCCAGATGTGGTTAGCCAATTTTGTATTGTTTTTGAAAATCAGTTATTAAAATTTGCCTGAAGACACCACTCATGGTAAAAACCTGGGTAGCAAAATAACTCGTTTAAAAATGGAAAATATTCAAAAGTTCTATGTGTACTGGTCTAACCCTATTTTGACCAAAGACTAACAATCAATATATATATATATATATATATATATATATATATATAATGTGTGTGTGTGTATACATAGTGTTGAATTGTAGTAATGTTTAGAGCCAAGATTGTTGTTTGTTTTTTTAGTAGTTTTACTGATAAAGGGTATTTAGGCAAGCAGCTTTTTTTTTTTATTGTAAAGTGCTTGATATTGGGGTGGAGATAATGTGGATAGGTTTAATGCAAAGAATTCGTCACATTAACTGAGCTGGTTTATACTGACTTTGAAGCTTTGTGAGGGCACTGTTATGATGTCATCACTCATCAGGGCTGCTTTTTTTTTTCTGAACAGATCGGAAAAAAACCATGAACCTGCTCAGTTAAAGTGACTAATTCTTTGCATTAAACCTAATTTATTAAACACATATATGGTACAATGATATATGACAGTTTGGGGTAAAAATATATGACAATGGAAAACGTTTTCATGTGATTCATCCTTTAGAACTTCATTGGACTAAATTTTTTAAAGAAAATGTCCACCAAAAATCAATTAATAAAAATGATTTAATAAGTATCTATTCCCATCATAACAACAAAATAAAATCTAGAATAATCAGCAAATTCTACTTAAGAACACTAAGAATTTGCAGCTCTCAATATTTACATGAAGAGGTAAAATATATTAAAAATACATTCAAGCTTCTTCAATACTTGAACTATTTCATATTAAAATGCAAAACAGAAGACTCATAAAATATAAAAAGATAGAAAAAGGAGTTCCTTCTGATAAATATGACGAGTCAAAAAATATATTGTCCTACTCACTAACTCTATCACAACTGCAATTGAAAAGAATTTTTCTAAATTTAACATAAAATTTGTTGCAACTAAAGAATACATCAGAGAAATCTCAAGAAATTTAAATAAAAAAATATATGAATAGGAAAGGGATATTTTGCAAAACAACACATTTGAATGCTCACCGTAATGAGACTGATTACAATTTTGACAAAAATGCTACTATAACACTGTCCAACAATTTTTAATTTTCAAAAAATTACTAGGCTAAGAGTAGGTGACTTTTAGTAATTAGGCTGTGTTGATTCCAAATCTGCAAACTGTTTTTCTCTATTGAGTCTCAATTTTTTGAAAACCACAGACTAAAATTTTATATTTTTCATAAATTAAGGCTTTTTAGACTAAATACTATAGTTTCAATTAATTAATTTAAGTGATTTTAAATGAAAATTTGAATGATTGTTTACCATATTTTACAATTATATACAACTATATTTAGATTTGCAAAGAAAATATACTATTTTAATTATTTATTTTATGATTTCACATGATAAAATGTTTCAAAAAGTTGTAAAATTAACGTAAATTGCAAGGAAAAGGCATAGACAAAACAAACCTAAACTGTGATCTATGTTTAACGGTACTTAGGATTCTTCTTATGCTTGCTACCAGGCTCATCATGTTGTATAAAATCTGCCAACATAGCTGGGCTCTACTTTCCTTTGTAACAAGTTTCCATTGCAGCTATGTCTTGGTGAAATCATTCATTGCTTAGATCTGATGGATTTTCCGGAAAAAATGAAAGATGGAAGTGGAGAAAATGGGGCTTTAGCGACATGTTTCATCCCAATCTCTGGCATGATTTAATCAAATCAGCCACTAAAACTTCATAATCCGCAGACTTACACTTTCCCAAAAAACTATTGCATACTCTCTTGAAGCTAACCCGTGCTGCTAGTTCCAGTTCAGTCATAGTATCATCAAAAGCGTCATCAAACATAAGTTTTCTAATCTGTGGACCAATAAATACACCGTCCCTTACTTTTGCATCACTTAATTTGGGAAACTTTTCTCTCAGATACTTAAAAGCAGGTTTATCGTTGTCTAGGACCTTTAAAAATTGCATGATTAACCTTAATTTAATATGCAAGTGGGGGGGATGATTTTTTCTAAGAGTGGTTCTTGAATGACATTGTGAGAGCCTGGTGTACCGTCTCTGGGTTCCCATTCTGAACATATGTAATGTTCTTTTTTACCACAGCTATCCCATTTGCATAGGAATCACATATATTTTGTAAAACCTAATTGAAGGCCACTCAAAATTGCAACCACTTTTAAATCACAACAGATTTGCCATTTATGCTTTTCATACCTTATCTTTTCTAGAATAAATGCCACATTTTCGTAATTCTCTCTTAAGACCACTGAATGAGCAACTAGAATTGATGTTAAGGCGTTTCCATTATGCGGAAGTACAGCTTTTGTACTGTAAAGTGAAGAATCAATAAACAGTCTCCATTCAGTTGGGTCGTAGATCAAATTCAAATCCATGAACAGTCTAAGAATGTTATTACAATATGACAAATTGTTTTCTAAAGAAAATCTATGTACAAAGTCATCAGAACATGATCTGAAAATGCTTACTCGAACATCTTTATGCAACATATTCTTAAGCCATGAAGCTAACACTTCACTTTGATGTTTTGTTAAATTGAGATCTCTCACGAGATCGTTTAGCTCGGTTTGGATGAAGAGACTTGGTTCTGATTTTGAATCTTCCATCTCTAAAGATTCATTATGCTTAGATGAAGATGCACCTTCTGGTTCTGACAATTCAGAATCAGAAAATTCCAAAAGAACTTAAGTTTTTGGTCTTGATGGAACAGGAATTTCTTCAGAATATGGCACAGCATGGATCGCTGATCTAAGATTTGGGTAGTTGACAGATTTTTTAGTTTTCTTCATGATACCTGAAATAAAAATAACACATGAATACCATTTTACTTTATTTAGAAGGCTAATGAGTACCTAAGACTAAGAGTAAAACTAGAATTTAATTAAAAATATGAAGTTAATAGTTATCTTGTGCTTTAGTAAAACAGAAATAGCAATCTTCAGGGTGATTTTGCGGCTCTCTCTAGACCATTGGAACACCAAATTTGAGGCCTTTTTCAGAACTATTTGCCCATTTTGATAGAGCAAGGAAACAAAATGAACAGCATATATGTGGTGCCCATTTCTTGCCTTGATCTCCCGCTTCAATTTCGAAATATAGTTTATAAAGTTTTTTTACGTAATTTGCCATTTTTTGTTTGTTAACCTTTGTTGTTACACATCCACTAATATGACAAAAATTATTTGGATTATCTACCTGAAAATAAAAATATATATATATATTAAAATGTATTAAGTAATTTTTAAACTTATGTGTAAGTGTAAAAATTACATAATAGTGTAAAAATTTCAATCACAATTTACGAAAAAATGAGACCTGATAGACAAAAATGTGTATCATTTTCGTAATCTACACAAAAAATTACCCTTGAAACAGTCCTTCTCTGCTAAGTAATTTTTTGGTTGTTGGACAGTGAATTAAAAGAGAAAACAATTCACTCAGATGAAAATGTTTAAAAATTGCTTTGTTCGCTAAATCATCCATAGCAAATTTGCGTCCAGGTTCTTATGTTTCACCATTTTTTTGCTGTTCTTTTATTATCAACGTGGGATATTTAATAACAAAAGTGTTGGAAACAAAAACAATCCAAATGAAATTGGCTAAATTATATACCCAAACTAAAATGCTAAACTCCAGGCAAGCAATACTTTGTGCCTTACTAGGTTTATGTTTTCTGCTAACATGAAGTGGGATGACTATATTGAATCAATTGCTAGGTCTACTACTAGAAAAGTTGGTTCACTGTTTTGTGCCAGAAAATTTTTCTCATCAGAATCCATCTTGCACATTTATAAATCGACCATACTACTGCCATATCTGGTTTATTGCTTATGCTAAATATCTTGAGATTTTTGAGAAAATTCAAAAAAGGGTCTGTAATGTAATCGATCCTGATCTGGCATCTCGACTTTAGTCACTTCCCCACTGACATGACATGTCTTATTTCTGTCTTTTCTATAAATATTTTCATGGTAACTGTTCTGTTTAGCTTTTTTTCCTTAGTGCTTCCACTGCATGAATTTAAGCTTGCTGTTTGATTGGTGACTTAGTCTCATCTTTTTACTATTAAACTTGGTGGATACAACCATCTCTTCTGTTCTGGTAGTTTTTTTTCTCACACTTTCTGCTTATGGAAATCCCTTCTGTTTTCTTGCTTCCCTGTCACCTACAACCTTCATAGATTTAAATGCAAATTAGTTGTCACCTTCTGTTTTCCTGAATCCTGTTCGTTTATTGCCCTTTTCCTCACTTATCTTCACTGATGTCTTATCATTTTCTTTCACTCTATGTAACCCCCCCCCCCCCCCGCATCCTTGTAACATTATTGCCTTGCTTGGGATGAAAGTATTAACAAAACAGAAAAAATGTATTAGGTTATGAGACAATGACCTTATATGCCATAGCTTGTTTGAAACTAGGGCTACAAAAGGTAGGTCAAGATGAAACCAAATGGGTTATGTGACAGCTGCTTAGTGACATCACTTCATAGTGTGATTAAAGCGGTCAGTGAGTTAGCTTCCAGAAGTGAAATCTAGTTGCTTTTGTAGCCTGGGCTTTGGTTGAGCCTAAATCTGCTTCCCCCAGCCATGTGATGCAGCTCACAAACCCATGGTGCCATTTTCCTATAGAAATATACTTTAACCATATATAGAAAATATCTCTGGCTCATAGTCTTCATGCTGAGAAAAGTCTAAGACTTGCTGTTTTCCATTTTGTGGAATATGTCCTCACTAGCAACATAGCAGATGAATCCGGCTTCCTCAAATCTGGAATCCAAAATATGACTTCTCCAGAAAAACAGATGAATCTGTGACAGTTCCTGTTGAAAATTATTATACATAAGATTCTCTTTTTGCTCACTTGACACACTGCTTGTTTTTGCATATATGCGTTATATTTTCTCTGTGGAACAAATGTAAGTATGTATATATAATTTTGTGTATGACTTAGCAATATAAAATTCTCTCTCTGAGAACAAAGCATGTTTGTCATATGTTTTCTTTTTAGCCATTCCGTTCCATGCTTGAAATAATGTGTTATTATATTTTGGATATGATAATGCCAATAATGGAGGAAAATACAAAATCTGAGAATAAACCTTTCTTCTATAGTTTACCCATTGGCTGGTGATATCTGATATGTGATATTATTAACTCCATTAAAACAATATAGACTAATTCACAAATTCAGTATGTTATTCAAGGGTTAGCCATACAGTAAAGTTCATAAGCACATAAATGTAAAAAAAAAAAGAAATTGTAGGCATATGCAAAATAACCTTTTTTTAGGCTGAAAAAATAATCACCCAGAAAGCCATGTAGGCAAGCAAGTGAAAACTGAGCAGTTCCGGATCAGGTATGGCAGCAATACTCCATTTATGATTTGATCGAGCTCTTTGTAAAGATAGAGTATAGTGGGAGGAGTCAAATATTTTCTTGAGTGGTACAAGGAATTGACCATTTTTTTCAGCTTCTTCTTTAGTGATGGATCATATATGAGTTCCACTTGAGGTCTAAGATGAGTGTGAGTCTCAATAGTCATTCAAAGCAAGGAGCCTTCTTGGGAGTGCACTCATCCATCATAATACAGATAAGTTTAGGGTCTGTTCAGTTATCTATCTCCCATCCACCGGGTCCCCAGGTGGCAGATCTGGGAATGACCTCCAGATATTGGAGGTTAGCTGCAAATATTCAATAAGCAGTCCTGGACCAACTAGCAGGCTACTTTGAGGGTGTGTGTGGGGTATGCCCTGGTCAGGTGTACTTCCTAGAAATACATACAGATACCCGTTGTAAGAGGTAGTCTCAGGCAAGTGTTTGGCGCCTTGTAACAAACTGCCTCAAACCCCGGTTGAGCGGGGTCTGTTGACCTTGGTTGGTGACTCACATAGTGTCGAACACGAATAAATAGCGTTTGGACGCTAGTGGAGATGGCAACTCTGCAGATTTAGAGGAGTAAACCTCGATAAACTAACCTGCTATTTTCTTGGGTAGCAGTAGTTCATGTGGCGCCCAACGTAAGAGTGGTAGCGGTTCAGAGAACAGCGTGGTTGTGCGGATGACCATCTACTTGACAATGGACAAGCACATTGCTCCAGTTAGCAGCAAACTATGGCGAGATGGTGACTCGACAAATACCCGTCCCTTTGGAGGGGTTGGCGTTAGGAAGGGCATCCAGCCATGAAAATTTGCCTCAATTTCATATGTCATGTCAAATCCAGATATAGCTAGTAATAATGGGGCCGGAACTAATAGTGAAGGTGTTGTTCGTGGTAGGGTGGACCAATCTGTTGTGGGTCCCATCAGACCACTAATGAACATCAGACCTGGATGGCATGGCAGAACTTCTAACCCTTGGACATGGGGAAAAAGGGAAGTAAACCGAATAGAAGAAGGAGGAGAAGATTTGATCTACAGTAGACCTGAAACTCAAGATTTTACACAGTATTTCTGTCTCTCATGTCTCCAATACCACAATATAACCAGATAATAAATAATACTTGTTTTGTTGTTTTCATGTCTTGCTGTTTCTTATTTTATTACAAATATTTTTATTTTTGTATGTATAAATTTTAAGGGGTTTATGATTAATTCCCCTACAACTGATGTTGATTTCATGAGCTTCTAACAAGAGGGCCTTATTAGCAACATTTATGTGCCTACTTGCTAGAAAGGACTTGATAACTGGTTGGTTAATTAATTTTGTTTAGTGGCATATCAAGAATATTTAATGCCAAAATTTAAATATTTCAAACAATTGTATGGCTTCAACTACAATGTATTGTTGGTAATTTTACTATAAAAATGTATTTTTATACTTTCATAGTGTTTTGTTTGGAGAGAAGGGTTCATTATTTGCCTATATAGAGTTTATAGAAATGTTCTGCAACCTCGACATATTTTGGAAAGACATAAGAGTAATCAAGAATCTCTACTGGCAGCAAACGTCTATTGAACAGGTGTAGAGGTTCATCCCTTGTTCCCTGTTTAGGATGTGGTTTCCGGTTTTCTCTTTTCCAATCTTTTCACTTTTCTTCTTTTTTTTTTTCAATTGGAGTAGATAGACTAAACTATCGCCCGGTTCACACTCCACCCACGTCTATTGAACAGGTGTAGAGGCTCATCCCTTGTTCCCTGTTTAGGATGTAGTTTCTGGTTTTCTCTTTTCCAATCTTTTCACTTTTCTTCATTTTTTTTTTTTCAATTGGAGTAGATACTAAACTATCACCCGGTTCACACTCCACCAATGTCTATTGAACAGGTGAAGAGGCCCATAGGATGTGGTTTCCGGCTTTCTCTTTTCCAATCTTTTCACTCTTATGTAGCCCCCAGCACATCAGTGGTGTTACCGCCTTGCTCGGGGTGATATGATTAAAAAAAAAAAAACAGCCTGCAGACGGACAGGTAACGAATTCAGCAGATATATAAGGATAGAAAGGGGCATAAGACAAGGATGTGTCTTTTCACCTAATCTATTCAACTTGTACAGGAAGACACTTCTGAGGACTCTAGATGTTATGCCAGGATTAGTCATCGGAAGCCACAATTTGAACAACATAAAGTATGCAGATGATACAGTGCTGATAGCAGACACGGAAAGGAAACTACAAGACCTCCTACAGAAGGTAGCTGAAGAGAGTGACAAGAAATGCCTACAAATAAACTACAGGAAAACCTCATGCATGGTCATCAGCAAAAAGAGCAGCCCAAAATGCTAAGTACAGGTGAGGGATACTAAAATCAAGTAGGTACAAAAATTTAAATAACTGGGAAGTGTTCTAACAGAAGATGGAGAGTGCAACACAGAGATCCAAAGGCAAATTGGCATGGCGAAAGAAGCATTCCAGAAACTGAGTAGAGTATTAAGTGACAGGAAAATTTCACTAGAAACAAAGAAGAGAGTGCTGGATTGCTATGTGATGTCAGTTCTTCAATTTGACAGTGAATGCTGGACAATATCATCAAAGATGAAGGAAAAACTTGAAGCAACTGAAGTGTGGTTCTACAGAAGGATGCTGCTAATATGATGTGATCAATGATGAGGTTTTAGAAAGGATGGAAACAAAAAGGAAATTAATACTGAGCATCAGGAAGAGATAGCTAAAATTCCTGGGACATGCAATGAGGAAGGAGGGCTCGGAGAATCTGATACAAACAGGCCAGAGAGAGGGATGGAGAGATAGGGGAAAACAGCGTGGAACATACTTGATGGGCCTGAGCAGGTGCATGGCAGTAAGGTGGTTATGTGCTGTAACAGGAGAAAGCATGTTAAGAGCTACCAGGGATAGGGAGACGTGGAAAGCCATAATCGCCTATGTCCTAAAAGGACAAGGCACATAGAAGAAGAAGAAGTTAGAATTAAGTCCGCTCATTCGCCTCTCTAAGCTCTAAACATGCACACAGACATATGCACTCTCTCTCTGAATACATACATCTTTAGGGGCCTTGGTGATGTTTATCAAATTTGGCCTTGTGCCAAACACAACCGAAGTCCTCACAATTTAAAATATCAGAAGGTTAGATGTTGGAATGTGAAATATTTCATTTTGTATGTTAAAAAAAATTTTTATTAATTAAACAGATTATTTTATTAACTAAACAAATTTGAAAGAAGTAAAATAGTCAAATAGAAAATTGTACAAAGTTAATTAATTTGTAAGAGTTAAATGTTCCAGAGAAATAGTAGTAAGTGGCAGAATGTATGTAGAAAGATTAAAAGGTTACTAATAAAGTTTGTGTTCTTTTCCTTTTTTTATGGCTGGAGAGAAAATGAAAAGGAAAATGAAGCAATAAAGGAAATTGTACTTATCAGATTTTAGTTTTTATGGGGTCAGTTGAAGTATCTTGTTGTTGTTTCTTTGACAGTGTGTGAGTGAAGATGAAGAAAGGAAAATTGGAAGGAGAGGAAAAACGAATATATGACGGCACTTTATATGTCCGGGGTGCCGGCTTGAAGTTTCTTTTGTTACATTTTAGCGTGTTGTCTCTAATTTTTGCTCCCATCTGACTGACTTTTGATGGTCAAGGGAAGTGAATAAGTAATGAAATTTAGTCATATGGTTGGTTTGAAACCACATACCCATTTTCTTAGGTGTTAAGAAAATTTGACCGGGGTCATAGATCAATTTGCTATTTCCTATCCAATCAGAATCCAGAATCCTAATTTTCACACTGACTTGTGAAATTTGCCTTGGTCTGGGTTTTTCCAAAATGTTTTCACTCATTCTGATTCATTTTACTTTTTTTGTTTCAGTTAATTGTTTGATGATATAGGATTTGTATCTTATACATCGTCCAGTCAAGAAGAGTCAACTGTCATGACCTTCTTTAAAGAAGGTCATGCATCTGTCCACTTTGCAACTTTCAAATACATACATACATACAGCGTTCATATGATTTCTTCATCAGCGACCAACTAGTGACCTCCACTTAAATTTTCGGTACCTCAATTTAAATTGAATTTTTAAAAATAAAAAAAAGTTTTCTTGAAGCTATAATTTTAGCTTTGATTGAAAGCCAAGAGATTAAATTTACTTATTACAGTAAACAAAATATCATGGTGTCTTTCAAACCGAAATTATATTGATCAGAATAAAAAAAAATTAGGTTTAAAAAAAATGTTTTTAAAATTTCAAATTTTCCGCCATTTTTCATCGATTGTAAACAGAAGCCAATTCTCGGTTTTAAAAATCTTACAAAAATAAAATACACCTCACTGACACATTATTTAAATCAAATTACCGAATTTAAACTTAAAGTTCACTTGAAACAAGAATTACTTGCTCACTGCCTGAAGTGTTTCAAAAAAGTGTTTCTCAATTACGATATCTTTGTTATCACATCTGTCATCGCCTTATCAGGAGGCGTTAATTATATATGATTTTACAGTTGCCGGCCAAGTATGAAGACAGATTTGGTATAAAATGATTTATATGCGGATTTTTTTCATGTAAGGTAAGACAACCCCTTGAATCACGTGACCTTTTAATGATAATTATTGCGTACGGCCACCCGTACAAACAAAATACGGGTAATTAACATGCAGAAAATTAAAATGTTTTAATTATTAAAAAAAAAAATATGAGCCGCATTATTTATAGTAAGTTTTTATTTTTCGATTAGTAAATATATTCACGACACATTAATTTCACAAAATGTCAGGGATCTAGGAGGAGGAAATTTTTAAAAGTTTTTGAAACTTTAAATTAATAAAAAATAATAAAAATGAAAACAATTCTTGTAAAAATTCATTAATTAATGGATTTTTTTCTACTCAGACTATGATACTTTAATTATTTTTAATTTACGTTTATCAAAGCAATTAAAGGTTTATCCAAATAAAAAATGGCATAGTTTTATTGCATTTTTGTTTTCGCAATTCGGAGCAGATTTTCTAAAAATGAGCCGGTATTGAAGTAAAAAAAAAACAAAAAACACAATGATTAGCATTCCCCAATGACACCTAAATTTAATTAAAATTATGGGTGAACCTAGTCGCATTTTTCGACATTTCTGGAAATTAATTATAGGAGGATAACATAAGTAAAAAATAATATAAAAATATATATTATATATATTTTTACTAATTAATATTTTCTAAAAATAATTATTTCAAAACTGATTTCAGTTAATTATGAATAAGTCCTGAAATTTTCATCAAAATCCTACCATTATTTGATTTTTGCAAGATTTTCCAAATTAACGTGTCTTTCACAGTCAAAAAATGCCTTGCGTAATATTACGTTTTTTGACGTAATAAACCCTGCGTCAATTTAGGTCTCGCACTGACGAAAGAAAAAAAAAGATTTTCTACCACAAAATGAACCTGTTAGAAACAATTAAAAAACATTTTTTTAAATAATTAAAAAATACTTTGATCTATCCTCTTAATGATAACAAACATTTTACCGAGAAAACTTTTTTTTTAGGTCTTTTCCTTCAAGTTAATACTGTTTTTTCTGCTAATTCGTGGAGCACGAGTTACTAAGTGTAATTTCTTCACTTCACCACATTGTCTTAAGACAGATTATGTATCATTTGTTAAACTTAAAAAATAAATTATTTCAATTATTACTCAACAAATCACAATTTTTTTTAATCCTTTCGTTCACTTGTTTGAATATTTTCAATTTCACTCTTTTTCAATCAATGTAAGTTCTGAAAAAAAAAAAAAATGATTGTCAACTTCGCCACATATTTGGCGCACGCTGACTCGTTGCTAATGATAGTGTTTATTGCTTCCAATCGCAACGCTAGTCATAAAACAAGCAGAAACTAGTTAGTTAATAATTAATTTAAAAAAAAATTGATCATCCCAATCACTGAGCCCTAAAACAGATGACAAGATTGGAATTTACTTTGTTCATAATTTGCGTCATAAGCCAAGCTTAGGATGCAACTAAGTTTATTTCACAGTTCAATTTGCTAGTGCAGTGAATTCGATGTCATCCTAGTAACGCCTTTGCATCAGACTAAGTAATGTAGAACAGGTGGTTGTTGATTGTAGAATGAAATTATTCTTGAGCGCATGCGTCCATATTGCAGTAATTTCCGGGTTTAAGGTTTTTTAGTTTCTCTTTTTTTTTATTGTTGACTGCAATTTTATTGTATAAGGCAGATGTCCACTCAAATTTGGTATGTGATATTTATCTTTAAAAATGTTTCTTCATCCTCTAAATACAAACATCAGTTGTGAATTATCAAAATTATTTAAAAAGAAAATCATTTGTTAAAAAAATGTATTTTATTTTTTTAATTTTTTACTAACATAGTAACTAACAGCCAGCTGTTTTTTAATTTGTTTTTTGTTTCTAACTGTTTTTAATTGTATCGCCAATACATATTTTTAAATTACAGCCTAAAATTTAAGTATTATTATTACACTAGTTAAGTATTCAGTTGAAAAACAAGATTTTAAATTGCTCTAAAAAAACAAAAACAAAAAAAAAATTGTCGAACGTTATTGGTTAAAATTAAAAAGTAGATTTTTTAAATTTAAGATAATTGTTAACGACATTAGGTTAGGAGTTCTAGGCCTGACGGCCTCTCGCGTGTCCCTTCTTAAATCCCCTCTCTTAGCGTTGTGGCATAACCGAGATGGAGAGAAAATAAATTATTTCCATCTCTAATCAAACTCATATTTTAATTTTAATAGTGTCTTATCCTTTTCAATAAGGCTTTTAAATTCCGTAAGAGTTTTTGCCAATTTTATGTGTGATGGTAGTGCATTCCAATACTTTGTGACTCTGTTACAAAAAAAGTTTTGTCTAATATTAGTTCTGCTGGGTTATTATTTTTCATTCGTTGTTACGTGTTCTAGAATAGAGTGAATAAAAATTCTTATTGGTATTCGTGATCTCACTGAAAGATCGAATCAGTTGATCAAGCTAAAGTCTTTAAAAAATGTTTAAGATGAAAATAAAAAAAATCTATAATTTCATTCGAGTAAGTTTTTGTAAAAAAATTAAACTTTCCGAAACACGATGACATTTTTAGTGATTGATTTAAAAAAAAGCCAACGTGTTTCAAAAAGTTTGTCAACCACTGAATTAAGAAGACTAAGAGACTTAAAAAAAAAGAATAATAAAATATTTACAAATATGACAACTAAATTAAAAAACATCTATCGGAAGAAACAACGTCTGCAAAGAACTGGTTAGCTATTTGAAAATAAAAAGTTGTAATGAAAATACTTTTTTTTTTAAATGTAATTTTGTAATTTTTTGAAAACATTTAAATTTAATCAAATAATTTCGGTTTAAAATACACCAGTCAGTGTATTCTCCTTACTGGGATTAAAATTTAAATCTTTTGGCTTTCGATTAAAGTTAATTTTAAAGCTTGAAGATCACTTATAATTTTATTTATTTTTAAAATTTAAATTTAATTTAGGTATGCTGTTTTTATAGAGATTTTATTTTTAGTGGTGGTACCTCCACACAAATTTTCGATACCTCAATTTAAATTTAATTTTTAAAAATAAAAACTTTTCTTGAAGCTATAATTTTAGCTTTAAAGTTTAATTGAAAGCCAAGAGATTAAATTTACTAACAGTGTAAGCAACATAATACCCTGCCTGGGTGTATTTCAAACTGAGATTATTGATCGAAATAAAAAAATTTTAGGTTTAAAAAAACTTTTACACTACAACAGCAAATAGTAAATTTTAAATCCTTTAAGTTTCGAGCTAAAATGAAAGCTTCAAAAAAAGTTTTAAAAAAATTTAAAATTTTAAACATTACGTATTGCGAATTCGTTGCGACCCCTAATTGCTGAAATAGTGATGTACAGGACCGGATTTAGCGGAGCCAAGGCTGCGGCTTAGAGCAGGACCTCCGCGCGGAGGTCGTGAGAGACACTTCAACATGCTTCTATGAGGCAATAATTTAATTAAATATAATAATAATTTAAGTCTTCAATGTTGGCTTGTTTTTTTTTTAGTTTTACATTGTGTCATTGTGTTTCAAGTAGAGATGATAACATGTTCAATTAACCAAGTTCAGAATATTTAAAACTTATTCTTTAGTTTATAAAGCACTTAAATTTAAACAAAATTCTATTGTTATTTTTTTCACTAGTTTAAAAGCCTGAGTGAAAAATTTATAACAATTTGTAAATTCTTATTTATTTTTTATTGTTTCATTGTTATAATGTCTGTTTTAAAAAAAATCTGTTTTTTTTTAACTGTTTTTGGTTTGTTTTTGTTTTTTTAATGCAGTATTTTTGCTAATAATTTGGTTTGCAACATTTCTTAGAATATTTTTTTAATTTTAAAAATAAAGAGATTAGCTCTTTTTTTTTTAAAAATTGGTAGCTATTCTATTTTTTTTTTTTTTTAAGAATTTGCAATTATTTCATTTTAACAAACTCTTCAGATGTTGCTAAAATTATATATTTAAAAAAATATCCAAGTGTGTAAAAACGAGTACGGTGAGCTAGAGGGTCGGGGGGCATAAAACTGAGGGTTTCCAAAAAGGCATAATTCAACTCTCGTCAGATAAACTAAGTGTTGTTTCCTTATTGTGACAGTACAATGAATTTTACGATTGACTGAATTTAAATGTCCCACGGGGCACGTGGGAGGCGCAGTGCACTGTTTGGGAATCGATGCCGTTTTTTTTTGTTTTTTTTAGTAACATTTTCCTTTTTGATTTTCATCGACCTTGTTTTGTGACAAAAAAGTGTAATTTTAGATGTTAATTGCCGCTCAAGTCCGACAAAATGTTCGTAAGTGTATTTACTACTTCCGTATTTAATTAATAATGATCATTGTTTTATTTTTTAATCCCCATATTCTGAAATACACTTACTTTAATGAAAAGTTGAAAACTGAAAAATAGTGAAATTTAAATTCAACTTCTGTCAGTCAGTTGAGGGCAATATGTGATACACGCTTTGGGCGAGCGATTATGTCTCGAAGGAGACATGACTGACTGGGCAGCAGGTTATCCTGCAGTAGGTTGCCATTGCTTTCTGCGGTAGACTGGTTGCCAGCCAAGGCTATAGAACCCAATCTGTCCTGTTATTTAACCTATAACTGGAGAGAAGAGACAGATTAATACCTTTCCCAAGGGTATCTGTGCGTAAAATGAATGCAAGGAATTCAACTGGAATTCGAACTCGGCTCTCCGATTTGTCGTTCTGAGGCACAATTAGATATGCTGACAAGAAATCTTTTTAGACTGTCTTCTGTGGCAAACCTCCAATAAAAACTTAAAAGTGTGTATTTTTGCTGGAAAAACTTTTTCTTTGTGCTTTTTAGAAAATGAACTTGTAGGTTTTTACATTTGCATACAAATTAAATGACAATTACAATTTAATATTTATTTACGTTTGGCAATCCTAATTCCTTGCATTCACTTATGCACAAATACCCTTGGGAAATATACTAATCCGTCTCTTCCCTCCAGTTATGGGTTAAATAATAGGACAGATTGGGTTCTATCGAGACCGTCGCTATATTACCAGGCCTGTTCTATGATTAAAGTTGACTTGCTGACGTCACACTTAGTAGTGTTGTTTTACTACCCGGCGTCCGTTAGTTAACTTATTTTCAGAACCAAATTGCAAAGGGAATTATAAAAATGGACCGAAAGTTCATTGTTTTTCGTTTCCAAAAAATAAACATTTATTTGATAAATGGAAACATGCCATTAAAAGGGAGAATTTTACTACAAGTCCATTTAGCAAAGTGAGTAGTTAAAATTTTATCACCATTTATTTCAACAGTCGCTAAAATCAAAATTTGCTAAAAAATTAGTTTTGCCGTAGCACAAGAAAGAAAGCACTTTGTTTATATATCTTTTAAATTAATATAATAAGATATTATTTTTATTTCTTTGAATAAAATTGAAATAAAAATTATCTTAAAAAATATCTGAATTAAAAAAATAAAATTTATGGCTATTCGTTCGTAAGTTTTTTTTTTTCTTTTCGAAATGTTTAAACTGAAGCCGAAAAAAGTTGTTAAACATTATATTTTCTAAAAAATATTTGAATTAATATTTTATTGATATTTTATTTAATAAAATAATGTTTTCTTTTCAATGAAATGTTTAAAAAAATTCTTAGGAATAGAAAGTAAAATCTTAACTTTTCTATACTTGCAACTTTATGAATCGTTTTTAAACATGAAAAAATATTCCTGAATTAAATTTTTTTTATTCTTTTTCCTGTATTAACAAAAATTACAAAATTTATTTTTTAGTCAATTTTAAAAGAATTTGTTTTATTTTTAAGGTTTTTTATTTGAAAACTCCGTGAAATTATTTCTTGCAAATGTCAAGAAATCACTATTACCGAAAATGAAAACATGAAAATGATGATTTAAACTTTGTTTAAACCTATTATTTCTGAATAATTTTTGAATTTATTTGAAACATACAGGCCTAAATCACACCACACTTGAATTTTAAAACCTAATTTTTAAAATATTTAATTTTTAGAAAATATTTAGCACAAAATGAACACCCTCAAAAAATATTTTCCAAACATTTTTTTCCTATTTTTGATAATTTGAAGTTAATTATCGATATTTATCCATAGAAAAAAATTGGAAATAAAAAATTAGAATTTTAACTGAAGAATAAATCTTTTATAGTTGGTTTAGGGTTTTTAATCCTTAAAAAATTAATTAGTAAGTAAAACATTAACCAAAAAAGAAAAGTTTTGCAAAAAAATGATTTTTTTAATAAACAGTTTAACATCATAAATGAAATAGAAACATTAATTTTTACTTTTTTTTTCATTTTTTACAATTAAACTATTTTAAAAATGTTGTAATTGAATTACCAAATATACTAGGATTTTTTAGGTCTATTTTTTTTTTTTAAAGGTAAAAATTTATCTTTTTATTTCATCCATTCCAGTAGGATTAACAATGGATTCAATTCAATCAAAATATTTCAAAATATTATTTTAAAATTCGAACTCCATTGTTTTTTAGCAGAATTTCCCTAAAGACATTTGTTGATATTAATAAATCTATTGGATTAAAAGTTCTCAAGACGTTTTTAAAAATCTATTTCAGATTTAGCTATCCTATCGTTAATTCGTTCGATTCATAATTATTTATTGCTGTTATGCCGTTTTAAAAAATGGAAATGTTATAGTTGTAAAAGTTTCAGGAAGAGACCTGATATAAACAGTTATTTTCAAGGAATTAATGGAGGTTCTCTGTTATATATCCCAATAATGTAACAACAAATTTAGTACTATATACAATTATTGTTATTAATAAACTTAATGAATCCTTCTTTTCTTCATTCAATGAATCAAAGAAAATTGTCTATGTACATAACATTGAATGTTTTGGCTAATGATGAACTTCTTTTTCATGTTGACTCAGATGGTGAAGGTCACAGCATTGAAAAAAATGATTATCTGGAGCTCTTCTAATGCATTATTAAATAATTTTTGTAGCAAGGAAAATGATAATATTACTTGTAAGAAGTTAAGTAAAAAAAGAAAACTTCAAACATTCAACTGAATTTTGAGACATAAAAAAAAACTTTTATAAGCTTGGTTTTTAAAAAACAGTAACTTAAACTTATTTTAGTTTGAATTAATTTGCTTGAATTTAAATTGTTGCATTTTTTAATATTTTTAATTAATTTGCTTATTTATTGTTGCTTCTTGTTTGTTCCTAAATTGGAAATTCTAATGGTTGCTTGATTGCTATTTTCAAAATAGTGATTCTGATTTAAAAAATTTTGCAATTAAAACAAAAGTGATTGCGATTTTTCATAATTAAATTAAAAATATGAAAATTTAAGCAATGTTTGTTAAATTTTTAGAATTTAGACGAATAAACGAAAAGTTTTGTCTTTAAAACTTTGTTTATTTACAAACACGACCGACAGTCAGTAGTCAACAATAATATTTATATTTTCTTATTAATTATTGTTTTCCTTATGTTATGTCGCCAAGTATAAATGAATAACTCAACAACAGAATCAGAATATAAGTTGTATTTCGCGGAAAGACGGTTAATATGTACAGAAGTGATTAGTAATATTTACAATAGAAAGATACAAGAGTCTCCGTCGTAAGACGTGTGTATACGTGATTACTTCCGGTACGCCACCGGAAGTGTGACTAACTCTTCACTGACTCGCACTGACTCTTCAGGAACTCATGAGAGACTCTCAAGTGACTCTCTACGACATTATTTATTTTTGTATAAGATACAAAAAATGTGGCACAAGGCCGAAATTGTGGATGGGGAAGGCTGGTCTTCATCTGTCCTAATTTAACTTAGCTATTCACTTTCGTTGACCCTGACACACTTACAAAATAAACCTTACACCATAACACCACATTTTTACTTACCATTCTTACCACGTCCACCACAATACCTCAGGTTCTCTATGTAGTCCTACTTAACTCCCATATGTACAATATTCAGTGGAGGGCATGGGCAGAAAATAACAACATTTAAAATTCCCCAATGATTTTATACAATGAATATACGATATTTACAAGAAACTAAATAAAATTGTATTAGTAATAAAAGCCCCCCACTACTCTAATATTGTGACAGCAAAATCATTTCCCCGGATGAAATATAATGCGTGGCTATATAAATATAATAATACCACTTATCCGATCAGCAATCACTCACACATTTAAACACCATAACAAAAACGAAAAGCACACTTGAAAAATAACGAAAGACGCCACGCATCCACCGGAGAACTAACATTCCTGAACACCTAAAGTGGGAAGGGGTGGGGGATTAAACTAAAAGAAAATTGGGGCCAAAAAGAAAAAAAGGGGGCCAATGAGCAATCATAACCTAGCTAAGTTAACTTTAAAGAGGAAAACAGAAAATCAAATACTTGCTACTCTAACCTAACAGGGAAGGGGTGTACATGTTCCGCCCAGCACACCCAATATCCTGATGCCTAACCAGCATCAAACAACCACTCCAGGTCAGCACCTTTCACTCGACAGAAACGTGCAAGAGTCACCCACCTTTTGCCAAATTCAGATGGAGTGAGCTGTTTCCTTTCCATCCTGATCTTGGCTTTAAGCTGATGCTTAAAGAACAAGATCAGTTGGGAAGAGGTAAACTTCTCATCACCATAGAATTCCTTCTGTCACGTCGTCCAAATCATGACTCACATAACATCTAGTAAGCAAAAGAGCACATAGTGCTCAGCCCTAGATAACGGAGGTACGACATTGCTACAAACAGAACTAGCCTCAAGGACAAAGAACTTTCCACGCAGCATACGAACCATGAGATCTTCAAGAAACCTACATAAGGGAGCAACAACACTGCAGTGGAAGAAGGCATGATCAACGGATTCCGCCGACAGCCTACAACGCACGCAGGTTGATTTCGGTGTTATGCCCGCTACATGAAGTTTCTTGCCTACCCAGAGAGCCTTTCGGATCATCAGCCAGGTGAGTGATGCCTCATCGTTAGTGAGACATTTCAACCCGGGCGCCCAAGGCCATATGGAGCGAGCCTCCTGCTTCATAAGCCCGAGCTCGCCTATTAGTTCATTTTGAACGGCACCCCCCCCAACTAACACCCGATATAATGCCCTAAGAGACAACGCTTGGGCGTTGGAGAGGCCATCCGTAGCCCGCAAGAGAAACTGGAGAGCCAAACGACATTCTTTATAGAAGGAGCACTTGCCACGAGTATTATGGCCGGCCTCCTCCTCCGACAAGTGCACACTTCTCAAGGATGGAAAGTGTTTATGGATGTCCTCTTTGACAAGGGCACCGTTCTCATCCACTAGCATACACATTCGATCCAGGAATCTAATGCGAAGCGTATGTTGATGAATCTCAACGTTAGGCATGCCCAGACCGCCCTCAGAAGGATGAAGTCAACAGATCTCGCGAAGCACCTTGGGAGCCTTGCCTTCTCCCCAAAGGAAGGAGAACAAGAGCTGTATTAATCCCAATTGAATGGCACACGGGAGAGGAAGTACCGAGAGTCGGTAAAGGAGAATTGGGTAGATGTGCGAGGCACATACTTCCGCCCTCCCCTTTAAGGAAAGCTTCCTCCAAGTCCACAGACGAACTGCGCCCTTGGCCTTCTCTCGAACCTCCGACCAATTCATTTCCAACTGGAGATCAGGACTGAAGAAGACACCGAGAATCTTGATTGGCCCGTCCGTCCAGAGGAAAGGTCTGGGAAGAAAAACTCCCTTCCCCGCACCCAATCGCAAGCCGACAGACTTATCGCGATTGATCTTGGCCCCTGTCACCGTCTCATAACATCTAATTTCTTTGCTAACTTCGTCAATCTCGGCTTTGCTCGACACAAAAACCGAAACATCGTCAGCATAGGCGGAGTACCTGGCTGAGGTGGTTGCACCGGGTACGGAAATTCTGTGAAGGACTGGATTCGCCTTTAACTTGCGAAGGAAAGGCTCCAACGCAAGAACGTAGAGCAAAGGCGAAAGTGGACAACCTTGACGAATGGAGCAAGATAATGTGAAGGGCTTCGATCTTACCCCATTCACTTCCACCAGCACACCGGGGGACTCATACAGCAGTTGGATCCAGGAGTGAAAGTACAGCCTGAAACCGGCGGCGGAAAGGACAGACTCCAAAAACCGATGGTCAACCCTATCGAATGCCTTGGACTGATCCAAATTGATCAGCGCGGCTTCAGTGTCGATTTTCTTGATGATCAGGCGTACCAAATGAAGGTTGTCCTGAATAGTCCTGCCCTTCACAGCACAAGTCTGCTCGGGGCCAATCAGACTAGGGAGGACAGCCTGCAAACGGCGGGCCAAGACCTTGGCAAAAATCTTTAAGTCAGTATTTAACATCATTAAAGGCCGATAATTATCTATGCCACCCCTACCGCCCTTGCTCTTGTGAAGCAACTTGATCACACCCCTGGTGAAGTGTCGAGGTATAGACCCCTGCTCCATCCAGTTCTTATAAACAAGTGCCAGCAGAGGAACAAAAACGGACGACAGCCTCAAGTACATTTCGTAGGGAAGACCATCCAATCCTGGAGTTTTGTCCCGGCCAACCAGTTTCAGCGCATCCCAGATTTCCGACTCTGTTATGGGCCCCTCGCACCCAGCTGCTTCAGCCGCCTCGAGGCAGGGAAAGTCAACCAAATAGGCGTCGAACTGAGCTGTGCTCAGACCGGGCTTCCTGGTGAAAAGATCCTGGAAGTAATCTCGAAAAGCCCCACATATACCCATGTCTGTGGTCACGGTACGCCTGTCCGGCAATGTGGTGTCCTTGATATGCCGATTGACTGCTTGCCTAGCTTCCTCTGCATGCAATTCTGCAGCCATATTCGTTGCCTCAGAACTGACATTCTTTTTAACCTAGCCCTAACTACCAGAGCTTGATCCTTCTTGATAAGCAAGGAGGCCAGCTCGGTCCTAGCTAAGGCTATGTCCCCACTATTACGGGATTTGACATCCCGATTGACTTTCTTTACTGCCGTTTGCGCCGCTAAATTAGCTAAGTTGAGCCGACGGCTATAGTCGGCAGCAAACGACCTAAGTTTCGATTTAAGTGAATCCCACCACTTATTCCCAACCACAGCCCCCGTCAATTCCCGCTTTAGTGTTAGTAATAGCTGTTCCTGGAAATCTTGGCTATCAAATAATGACGCGTTCAATTTCCAGTATCCAGCCAACTTAACCTTAGGCTTATCTAAGTTTACACGAACCCGGATGAGCCTATGATCCGTGTAAACTATCGAATGGAAACTTGGACAACCTAAGAGCCCTACGTCGACTCTCCTAATTAGGACTCGGTCGAGGTAGCTTGCGTGTACCTTCGAATCCAAGCTGCCCCTATTAGTCCAAGTCCACACTACCTCCCAGGGGTGCTCATTTCGGTATTTATCGACAAGATCACTCCTCTCGATAAATTCCCGAAATGCTTTCACATCCGGGTTGTTAGTACCCGATCTTTCTCCTATACGATCTTTCTTAGGGTCAAGGACGGCATTCCAATCCCCCGCTAAAACTACCCGCCTCGATGTTCCAAAGAACGACTCGAGCCGCCGAAACAAAGCAGGACGCTCTGCATGGTTATTGGGCGCATAAACCCCAATGAGCCGAAAAGACTTCTCCTTTATGGTAATATCCAGCACACAAATCCTGCCCGCTGGATCCGCGAAGGCAATCGCACACACCGCAACCAAAGACTTGCTCACTAGCCAGGAAACACCTCTAGAACGACCATCAAAACATGCTGAATAGAGATCGTAATCCCTAGACAGTATGCCCTCATAGTCGACAGCTAAAAACCGGGTCTCCTGTAAACAGCAAACATCCACACTGAGGGGCTGGAGATCATGAGTGAGTCTCACCCTCCGAGACTCTGACCTCAGCCCCCGGGCATTCAGACTTGCTAACCAAAGAGCCATTGTGATCCGTGATTGGGGTTCTGGACAGAACATGGATGGGGAAAGGATGCCGACAGCCTCTCCCATAGATCCCTTGCCCATTTCTTTGTTAACGGTGCCATCATGGGAGAGGCCACCAACATCCCAAGGAAATGTTAGTTTCATTGCCCTGTAAAGGGAGGGGTGAACTAAAACTGGGACCCGTCCTACACAGCATTCTTTTAGTTTTTGCAAGGACTCATCATCCATTGTTACTATAGGTGGGGACATTTTGATGTTTTTCTCCGCTTCCAGGAGCATGTCCCACACCTTTCCTGTACCTGTTCCTGTTCTGACGACTGTCAGCATTCTTTTAGCTTGAGGGAAATTATTTGGTCTCTCAATGTCTTTTTCTTTGCACTTTTTCATGGCTAATAAGATTTTTAATTTATTAATCCTATTGCCAAAGTTCCTGGCCCTTTTTTCCTGAGCTGGAGAAATTTTACATATATTTTCGCCCATCAAGTAAGGAGCTTTTGTTGCCTTTTTGCGTGCCTCCCTATCTTCTGCTGTGGGGCTCCTTTGCCTCTTTGAAGGTGGTGGTAACAGCTTCTTGGGAGAAGGACTGGGGTTGGTTGAGTTGGCATTCGGAATGGGCTGGGGTCTCTACTAAGAGGAGCAGATTTCCTTGGAGTGGGCTGTGAGGAGTGGGACGTTTAGGGCTTTTCTTTTTTCCAGGGGAGGACGGGGTAGAGACAGAGGGATGTATTGGGTTTCTTGCCAGTTCCTCTTTCAGCTTCTGTATTTTCCTCATGCCTTCGTAGCCCGGATCAAATGCTTTCCGCATTTCCTCGATTGATGGTGCAGACCAGGCCGAGGCATCGCCCTTCTTGCTGGTAGAGGGAGTGGGGCTGTGTGTGCCTTTAGTCCTGGGAGCATCAGGGGACTGAGGTCCCGCAGCTTGACGCTTCCCTCTGGTCCTACCAACAACTTGCCATTCCCCCTTTTCCTTCTCCGTAACTACACTTGTAGCAGGCGAGGGCTTTTCAGGGAATGGGAGCAGATGTTTTGACCCAACCGGGGGTACTATCACACCGGTCCTGGTTGCTGGCATGCCCACTACAGGCGGGACGGATTTTGTCAAAGAAGCGGCCAGAGGGGTATTTTGGTCTTCCAGAGGCCTTCTTCTCTGGGCAGGAGGAGGAGAGGTGACCAATCTCCCCACACCTCCAGCATTTGGGTTTACGACCGGATACAATCACCGGTAGGCTCAGGCCCCCAATGTCAAGACAGTTGGGGATAGTCATGAAGGCTTGACGGTTAATCATTATATCGAACGACTATCCCCCGGTCAGGTCGTCGCAGGAGGCATCTACAATCTCACCAAATTGGCCGAGGTGGTAGCACCAGGTAGTGAGATTCCCCGCAGGACCGGATTCGTCTTCAACTTATGAAGGAACGGTTCCAACGCAAGCACGTAGAGTAAAGGCGATAACGGACAACCCTGACGAATGGAGCGAGACAATACGAAAGGCTTCGATCTTACCCCATTCACTTCCACCAGCGCACCGGGAGTTGCATACAAGAGGCAAATCCAGGAGCGAAAGTACGGCCTGAAACCAGCGGCTGAAAGGACAGACTCGAGGAATCGATGGTCAACCCTATCGAATGCCTTGGACTGATCTAAATTGATCAGTGCGGCTTCACTGTCGACTTGCTCAATGATCAAGTGTACCATATGAAGGTTGTCCTGGATAGTCCTGCCCTTCACAGCACAAGTCTGTTCCGAGCCAATCAGACTAGGCAGGACAAGCTGCAAACGGCGGGCTAAGATCCTGGCCAAAATCTTTAACTCTGTGTTTAACATAGTTAAGGACCGAAATTTACCTATGCCATCCCCACCGTTCTTATCCTTGCGTAGTAACTTGATTACACCCCTGGTGAAGTGTTGAGGTATAGACCCCTGCTTCATCCAGTTGTTGAAAATCAGTTCCAGCAGAAGGACACGCACGGGCGACTGCCTCAAGTACAGTTCGTAGGGAAGACCATCTAATCCCGGAGACTTGTCCCGGCCAACTAGCTTCAGCGCTTCCCAGATTTCATCCTCTGTTATGGGCCTCTCGCACCCAGCCGCCTCAAGGCGGGGAAAGTCAGCCAAATAGATGGCGAACTGAGCAGATCTCAGACCGGGCTCCCTGGTGAAAAGTTCCTGAAAGTAATCACGAAATGCCTCACATATGCCCGCGTTTGTAGTCACGGTCCGATTATCCGGCAATGTGGCGCTCGCAATATGTCGTTGGGAAGCTTTCCTGACTTCCTCCAACCGCAGTTCAGCGACCATATTCGTCGCCTCACAAGACATTCTTTTTAACCTAGCCCTAACTACCAGAGCTTGGTCCTTCCTGATAAGCAGAGAGGCCAGCTCAGCCCTAGCTAAGGCTACGTCCCCACTAACATGGGATTTAACAGCCCGATCAACTTTTTCTTCTGCTGTCTTTTGCTCTGCTAAACTAGCTAGATTGAGCCAACGACTATAGTCAGCAGCAAAAGACCTAATTTTCGATTTTAGTTTATCCCACCACCTGTTCCCAATGACAGCCCCTGTCAATTCCCGCTGAATCATTAGTTTCAGCTGGTGCTGGAAATCTTTGTCATCAAACAATGATGCGTTCAATTTCCAGTAACCAGCCAACCTAGGCTTAGGCTTATCTAAGTTTACCCGGACCCGGACGAGCCTATGATCCGAATAAACTATCGAATGAAAACTTGGTCATTCTACGAGCCAGACGTCGACTCTCTTAACTAGAACTCGGTCGAGGTAACTGGAACGTACCATCGAAGCCGAGCCGCCACTATTTGTCCAAGTCCACACTATTTCCCGCGGATGCTCGTTACGATACTTATCGACAAGATCGAACTTGTCGATAAAGTCCTGAAACGGCCTCACGTCAGGATTGTTAGTACCCGTATTTGAACCTATACGATCTAAATTGGGGTCAAGGACGGCGTTCCAATCCCCCACTAACACTACCGAACGAGATGTCGTCAAAAACGGCTCGATCTGCCGAAACAAAGCAGGCCACTCAGCATGGACATTGGGCGCATAAACCCCAATGAAATGTAAGGCCCTACCTTTTATGGTAACATCCAGGACGCAAAGTCTGCCTGCCGGATCTGCGTAAACAAGGGCACACGTCGCATCCAAAGACTTGCTTACCAGCCAGGAAACACCTCTTGAACGTCCATCAAAACATGCTGAAAAAAGATGGAAATCTTTAGACAGAATCCTCTCATGATCGTGAGCAAAAAAACGGGTCTCCTGCAAACAGCATACATTCACCCCGAGACTCTGAAGATCACGAACAAGTCTCGTTCTGTGAGACTCTGATCTCAGGCCCCGGGCATTCAAACTAGCTAACCAGAGTGTCATGATCGAACCGATTAAGGTTGCGCCTCCATATTGAACATAGCCGGGGCGAGGACACCCACGGTCTGTCCCATTGGTCCTGTGCCCATTTCACTCTTAATGGTTCCGTCAAGGGACAGGCCGCCAACGTCCAAGGGAAATGTTAGTTTCATAGCTCTGTACAGGGAGGGATGAACAAAAAAGGGGAGCCTCCCAGCACAGAACTGTCTTAAATTGGCCACCTCCTCATCTTTGCAGAAGGACATAGGAGGGTCCATTGCGAAGGCGCTATTTGCCTCCTCCATCATCTGCCACACATTCGAAGATCCAGGGCCAGCTCTAACAACAGTGAGAACTCTTTTGGCCCTGGGGAAATTTGCTGGGTTTTCTATGTCTTTCCCGTATAATTTGCGGAAATTCATAAGGGCTTTCAGTTCTTTATGCCTTTTGGCCAGCTCTAATGCTTTATCTGCTTGAACTTCTGTTACCTTGGAAACATCTTTCCCTTTGCTGTAGCTTGTGCAAGGTTTCCTTTTTTTGTTGTACTTTTCTGAGTCAGAAGATGACGAGGGACTTCTTTGACGTTTCTCCTTCTTTTTTGGAGAAGATTTAGGTGTTTGGCAAGGGGAGGGAGTGGGTGTGGACATAGGAGTGTTAAGAGTAGGACCCCTTTTCGAGGTACTCCTTAGGACGGTCAATTTAGATGGGGTGGGGTTTAGTGATCTTGTCATTGGTGGTGGCGCCATAATTTTTTTGGTGGATGGACTGGACGGGACTGAGGATGAAGGACAATTGGACCCCCCGGAATTGGTTTTAACCTGCCTGTCTTTCTGCAGTTGTTCTTTTAGTTTGCTTATCTGCTCGATTTTCTGCCAAGAAGGCTCATTCAGCTTTTGAATCTCTGAAGCTGTTTCAGCGTAAGACGCTGGGGCGTCACTCTCAGAGCTGATGGAGGGAAGGGGGCTGTAGGTGTCTTTCGTCCTTGAGTCTTCAGGGGACTGAGGCCCCGCTGTTCGGACCTTCCTTCTGCCCCTAGCATGACTTGCCACTCCCCTTCATCCTTCTCCCGAGCCACATTTGCGGAAGGTGTTGGAGTTTGGAAGAGTGGGGGATTTGTCCCAAGCGGAGGTTTGACCACACTGGTCTGAGCCTCTGCTAGGCCCATTACAGGCGCTGCGGATTTTACATTTTCGGCCAGAGGGGTATTTTGGTCACCAGTGGCCGGAAGTCCAGAGGCCTTCATCCCTGGGCAGGAAGAGACGCCACACTTCCAGCATTTTGGTTTTCTACCAGTCACAATGACCGGTATCTTCCGGCCACAAAAGTCCAAACAGTTGGGGATGGAGTCGAAGGCTTCCTTATCAATCATAATATCAAAACTCCATCCCCCGTTCAGATTGTCAGAGGAGGCCCACAGGATTTGGCCATAGCGGCAGAAATAGGCGGCTAAATGTTCTCCGACAATCTGAGGAGGGACCTCGTATACTGATACCCTGGTCCTTCGGCGTCCTTCGTATTCTGTTCTTAGTATTAGATCTTTTGTAATTAATTCCTTACGCGCCATCTCCCGGCAGTCTTCTGCCGTGGGTAACAGCACATGAAGTATCTGGTGCCCTTAATTACACGTTGGGGTTTTATCCCCAAGGACAGCAGTGTTCAGATGACTGTGTCTTTTGTAGAACGACAAATTTTGCGTGTCCGCTTGTCGACTACAAAGACTGACACCATTTTATGTTCGAACCTTTGTAATTCTTTGGGGTCCGCCAAAAGCCCGTCCTCTTTCAAACGGTGTTCATAACCTTTAGCCTTCTCCAAGAACTCCGCTAGGTTAATTATACAACTTGGCGGGAACTTCCAGCATGGGAGCAATTCCCCAGCCGTCTTCTGGTCAGATGCTTCTTGTACATTTCCCTTCGTCGTTTTTGTAGCAGGGCTACTTTTCTCATTTCGTTGGTCGTTATTTTTGGGGTTGTTATTATTTTTCTTTTTATCAGGTGGGTCTGCTTTGGAAGAAGACCCAAACAGGTCTCTTTTCACTGACTGACCACCGTTGGCCATTTTGGCGCTTTATTACTAGACTACACTAATTTTTTATTTTTATTTTTCCCGCTAAAAATAGTAATGGGAAGGGGAGGGGGTAAGGAATGGGGAACTGTTCAATACAAAATCAATTGCCGTAGCAAAGTACAAAAATTAACACCGGCAAATAATGCAAAAAAATACAATGAGGTGGGGGGCACAAATATATAAGTCCAAATATAGAATACAAAAATAAGACTTTTAGCCCGAGGGCTTTAAATAAACCGTCCGTAGACAAAACAGGAAAATACAAACTCACAAACAAGTACGAAATTACAAATTCAGGGAAAATTTAACGTTTCGCTCGAAAGCGAAAATAAAATTAAATAATTTTTTCACATGCAAGAAATTAAATAAAGTCAGCCAAAGGATTAATCTTTTGCTTTGGCTGAAAAGAATGTGCTTAATTTAAACGAACAGAAATTCAAGTACGTCAAAAAGAATTACAGTCTTACGTTTATCGACGCACACAAAAAAAGGAAAGACAATTAACAGTTATACCAAAACGCACAAATTAACAGTCAATCAAGAATCAAACAAGAATACAGTAAAAATTAAAAACTAAAAGGGAAAAAAGAACTGAAAAAAATAAGTGGTTAACAAAATAAATAAAGTCGGCCTACGACAGAGGAAAGAAAATCAAACGGGAAAAATAAATAAAAATAAAACAGTCAACTAATACTGTCTTTTTTCTTTCTTTAAACAAACGTTCACTTTTTTTTTTCCTTTTTTGCTATGTGATCAAAAAATATTAACAATTAAACAAAAAAGAAAAAGGGGTCAAAAATAAAACGTAAGACTTTATGAAAGAAAGAAATAATATGGCGGCCGAAGCCGACCAAATAAAAAATAAAAATAAAAAAACTGAAACGAAAAACAAAAATTAAAACAACCAAATATCAAATAATATATAAAGCAAAAGAAAAAATTCCAACTTATGTCAAAAATGAGGTTCTGTTTTTGGCACTCAGGTAAGTCCAATGTAGGTCTTGGCTGAAAAAAAAAAAAAAAAAATTACGGTCAAAAAATAACGAGCAGCCAGTCACTAACACCAGTGAGTCTCTACGACTCTCTTGGAGAGAATCCACCAATGCTATATATAGCAATTGTGACACGATAACTAGACATATATGTATTTTATTATAATAGATTAAAATAGAAAATAGATTAGAATAGAAAATAGTTTAAAAACATATTTAACAAAAGTGAAAAAGAAGAGGAAAAAAATAAATAAATAAACGCTTTTTCTTTTATGAGGAAAATTTTCCTCCGGTAAATATTTGACTCAGTGACAAAGTTCAGCAAGTAGGTTTTCGATGACCCGGTCAAAGGCTGTCCTTTACTGTATCTTGACCACACATTAAGCCTTTTCGGCGGAAGCCTTATTAAGATAAAAAAAAAAAAAGAAGGATAACTGAAATTTCAGACTTACAGTCGCCGGTGTTTGTCACCGGTGGTCTAAAGCATTTCCGGGTTTCCGGTCAATTTTAAATAAATTCAGGTATTTTTTCCGAGTCAGTCAGTTAAGACAAGTTGAGAGAGTTGAGAGTCCCGCCGGGCGCGAGCTTGAAGTAAGATTCTCCGTTCATCTTGTTTCGTTCAGTTTGGGTTTGTTGATCTCCATTAATTAGAGTTAGAGCTGTGTGTCACATTCGCCTGCCTCAACCGACAAGGCTAACTCTAAACGAATAAAGCATCCTTTTCAACTCATCCAAGTTGTGGAAGCTCGTTCCTTATAATCAATCTTGTACCCCCAGCTGTCCGGCCAACATTTTCAACAAACTCCCGGCAAACATCACAGCGTGGAGAACGGCCGCCGGAGAAAATTGTTAGGACGGACTGTTGGGGTGGTACACAGTGGGAACAGTCCATTTGTAGTCAAATAGGAGCGGCGCCCTAACACCCCCCTTCTAAGACTTTTGCTTCAATTGTATTTTTTCTTTTTCGGGTTTACCGACAACTAGTGTGTTAATTTCCTTTTGCGGGTGGATTTCCTGGTACTACCTTCTTGTACCTGAGGCATTTGTAACTCGAAAGTATCAAAAAGATCCTCCACATTTTCATCCATCTCTTCAGGCGCAACAGTTGTCTTTTCCGAAAATCTTTTTCTTAAGTGATTAACATGCCTTCTATGTTCAAATTTCGGTCCTTGCACCACATAGAGCATGTTCCCTATGCGTCCTTTAATTTTGCCTTTCATCCAGGACGTAGTGTTGTTTTTATAGTTCTTGAAAAACACTTTTTCATTCACCACAAATTTTCTTTTGGGTGTGCTTACATTAGGTGTATCAGCTTTCTTTGATGGAATTAGCTTATCAAAAACCGAACGTACTTTTCTTGCGAACATTCAGCTGGCGACAGCGCTGATGGTGCTGCTTTGTTCAGCGTAATTCTGTATACCTGTAGGAATAACTGTAAAGCCGTTTTCGTGGGCGTCCCCGTAGCCTTCCTTAATGCTCTCTTCGGACCATCCTAACAATTTCTCCGGCGGCCGTTCTCCACGCTGTGATGTTGCCGGAAATTTGTAGAAAATGTCGGAGCCTCAAGCTGGGGGTACAAGATTGAACTATAAGGAACGAACTTCCACAACTTGGATGAGCTGAAAGGATGCTTTATTTCATTTAGAGTTAGTCTTTTCGGTTGGGGCAGGCGAATGTGGCACACAGCTCTAATTCTAATTAATGGAGATCAACAAATCCGAACTGACCGAAACAAGACAAACGGAGATTCTACTCACTCAACTGACTGACTCACTTAACTGACTCTGTCACTCTACTCTACTCTACTCTGAAAAATTACATGAATTTATTTAAAATTAATCCGGAAATGCTTTAGACCACTGGTGATAAACATTGGCGTCTGTAAGTCTGAAATTTCAGTTATCTTTTTTTTTATCTTAATAAAGCTTCCGCCGGAAAATTCTTAATGTGTGGTCAAGATACAGTAAAAGACAGCCTTTGACCAGGTCATTCGAAAACCCACCCCCCGAACTTTCCTGAACTTTATCTCTTTATCACATTAAATCACTGAGTCAAATATTTAGCGGAAGAGTGGTAGGATTTAAAACAGTAATCGGATACCCTTGTCTCTTCCACAATTTTCCTCATAAAAGAAAAAGCGTTTATTTATTTTTTTCTCTTCTTTTTCACTTTTGTTAAATATGTTTTTAAACTATTTTCTATTCTTAAGCATTTTCTATTTTAATCTATTATAATAAAATACATATATGCCTAGTTATCGTGTCACATTACCTCCCCCAACGGATCTTGTCATTTATGTCAATAAATTACAATAAACAGAAAAAAAAAACATGACACGATGCTTCTTCATGTTGGTATGCCATCACCACCAAAAATTATTTTGATCCCCCAGGGATATTCTCTTCCTCTCCACAACCATCAATTATGAAATTTCTTATTAATCCATACCATTTCTTTGTATTTCCTCAACACATTTTTCTTTTTATTTCAACAACCAATTCCTCAATTTTTGTCTTCGTAGCTGGTGGCATCAATGAATCCACGCAGTTGGTTTATCGCTACGTATGAGGGTCAATTCTTCGTTAACGAACACCTTTTTCAACTTAGTGTTTTGCTTTCTGCTTTACTCCTTCCCTTCTATTCCTGGAAGAGACTCCACTCTTCGTTAATTCATCTCCTGTTACCATTTTCCAGCCATAAGTCTCTGGGCCTTTCTTGCATCCCCCCCAATGAAACCTTGTCATGATGGAAGTTTGCTGAGGACGTCCCCTCCCAATGGGGTCAATGGCGCCCGACAAAATGACTGAAGCATAGTTTACACAATAAATTCAAGAGAGGGGTGTTTCCAAACCTCTCTCTGAAAGAAGAAAAGAAAAAAAAATTAACACAAGGTGACAAAATAGTCATGACTGTGAGCAAGTCTATAAATATAGGAGCGATGTAACTGCTCCTCATTATCAGTCTCTTTTCTAACTATTTAAAGTTCTCCAAACATATTCCATTTTCCCTCCTTTCTCTTTTTTTTTCTTTTAACAAAACAACAAAAAAAAGTAAATAAATGTTTCTTTCTGTTTTTCTCAAAAATATTCTTTCATCATCATCATCCTTTTTTTTCTTAAACAAAACAACAAAAGAAGTAAATGTTTCTAAAATGTTTCTGTTTTTCTCAAAAAAAAATTTTTTTTTTTCACCATCATCCTTTTTTATTTTTTTCAAAACATTTTTTTGTCATTGTTGTACACACTCACTTAGTTTTTCTCTCTCTCATTTTTTTTTCACAAATAATGCTTTTTTTTTTTTTTTTAAGTAATAACACATACTATTCTTTTACCCATTTTTTTTTTCAAACAGTCCTTTTTCATTCTTCTCTTTTTTTTCACACCGTTTGCGTTGATCTCTCTTTTTCTTTAACTTTCTTTTCAAAATTCATACCTTTTTATCGCAAAATAGTCACGTTTTTTTTTTCAATTCATTTTTTTTTTTTCACACACAGTTGTATCTGGCTCTCTCCCTTCCTCTTATTTTTTCCATTTTTTTCTTTTTTTTTTTTGTATACATCTTTTTCTCATTATCAGTCTCTTTTTCAACCAAACATATTCCATTTTCCTTTCTTTTTTTTTCTTTTGAACAAAACAACAAAAAAAAAGTCAATAAATGTTTCTAAAACGCTTCTTTCTGTTTTTCCCCCCCCCAATTTTTTTTTTTCATCATTATCATTTTTTTCTTTTTCAAAACATGTTTTTGTCGTTGTTGTACACACTCATTTAGTTTTTCTCTCTCATTTTTTTTTTCACGAATAGTGCTTTTTTTTCTTTTTTTTTTTTTAATAACGCACACTATTCTTTTACCCTTTGTTTTTCAAACAGTCCTTTTTCATTCTTCTCTTTTTTTTTCACGCCGTTTGCGTTGTTCCTATCTCTCTTTTTCTTTAATTTTCTTTTCAAAATTCGTACTTTTTATCTCAAAATAGTCAGACTTTTTTTTTTCAAATTCATTTTTTGTACACACACAGTTGTTTCCTGCTCTCTCCCTTCCTAGTATTTTTTCCGTTTTTTTTTTGTACACACCTTTTTCTCATTATCATATTCCATCTTCCTTTCTTTTTTTCTTTTAACCAAAACAACAAAAAAAAAAGTAAATAAATGTTCCTAAAATGTTTCTTTCTGTTTTTCTCAAAAATATTTTTTCATCATCATCCCTTTTTCTTTTCAAACAGTCCTTTTTCATTCTTCTCCTTCTGTTTTTTGTTTTTAAATACCCATTCAGACCGTTTAAGTAGTCTCTATCTCTCTTTATCTTTTTCTTTCTTTTCAAAATTTATACTTTTTTCTCTCAAAGTTCTCACACCTTTTTTTTCTTAATCAATTCATTGTCCCTTTTCTTTTCTTTTTTCTTTTTTTTTTTTTCTATCGTACAGCCGTTGGTGGCAACCGTTCTTCTGCCGGCGAGAATTTTGGCCTGACAAAAAGGGAGTAAATAATTCTGCTTACCTTACGGTGCTTGTTGAAAACGGGTTCCCTTTCCTTTCTTTGTTTCTTGTTTTTTTTTTTTCTTTTTCTTCCCCTGAAGCTTACACCAAGCAATCAGAATTTGGCTGTGAGAATAGTTCTTTCTTCGATTTCCTTTTCTCCGTTTGTCCTGTCTCGTCCAGTCGCGTTGGTTCGTTGAAATCCAAACTTAGCATCCAGTGGCACTTCCGTGGGTTCCAAATCCTGCAGTCACGGCACCAAATGTAACACCCAAACAGACTGTCCTAACAATTTTCTCCAGCGGCCGTTCTCCACACTGTGATTTTGCCGGGAGTTTGTTGAAAATGTCGGCCGAACAGCTGAGGGTACAAGATTAAACTATAAGGAACGAACTTCCACAACTTGGATGAGCTGAAAGGATGCTTTATTTCGTTTAGAGTTAGCCTTTTCAGTTGGGGCAGGCGAATGTGACACACAGCTCTAACTCTTAATTAATGGAGATCAACAAATCCAAACTGACCGAAACAAGACGAATGGAGATTCTTACTTCAAGCACACGCCCGGCAGACTCCCTTGTCTCTTCCACAATTTTCCTCATAAAAGAAAAACGTTTATTTATTTATTTTTTTCCTCTTCTTTTTCACTTTTGTTAAATATGTTTTTAAACTATTTTCTATTCTTAACCATTTTCTATTTTAATCTATTATAATAAAATACATATATGCCTAGTTATCGTGTCACAGTGAGTATTTATGCACAATAGCTTTGAACTTTCATTCTCCACTGGAATTTGGAGATATGCGTCGCTAAGGTCTATTTTTGAAAAAACCTTCCCGCCATTCAGCTTAGAAAATACCTCTTCCGGGCTTGGTAGAGGGTAGTGATAATAACGAACGTTTTCAGTCTTTTTTACGTTGAGAATTAGCTCACCTTCCAAATTTGATCCTCTTTCCAGTCACCGTTTTAGCCACTTTACTAGTCTTCATCAACCTTGGTTTATTTAACTTGCACCAGGTTTTCATATTTATGATACTTATATCCGATCCACTATCGAGTTGCATTCTCACCGGTTTTTTAAATATTTTCACTTCTAAATATTTTCTAACGCCGTGGTTTTGCTCATATGATCTGGTTAATTTTACGTGCAATTTACGTCTAAATCTACACTTAGACATTTTGTGACCTAGCTTATTACAGTGTCTGCATTTTTAAAATTTGAACGGACAGTCACTGCACCAGTGGTGCCATCCTCCACAAGCACAGCAAGCTTTTGGGGGGGGGGGGGTCTTTTTTCAAAAAAATTTTTTTTTCCTCCCAAGGGCCAATGATTTCTTCGTCTTGGAGACGGAGACCGAAAGTGTGGCTTGCGATTTATCTTTTTTGCATTGGCTACAGCGGATTCCTGTATTTTTTTTGCGTCTTCTTTAATACTTATACATTTCTGGCAATAATCCGCCAGATTTTGCAGAGATATGTTTTGTTCGTTCTCCAACTTTGTCAAAATTTTTCTCCTCATCTCGCTGTCTTTCCCTGACACCAGACCTTGCACGAAAATTAAACATTTAAAATTGTTTGCAGTTAGTTTTGCAAGTCTGAAATCGTCACAGTTTTTGTTAACTACCGAGGCGAACGTGGTGTAATCTTCAGCCTCGTTCTTTTGCAGACCTGCATCCAAAGAATCATCAATATAAAGACAAACAAGAAATTTTTCAATAAACACAAAACTTAAATCCAAGGTAAATAAACTTGCATACACTTTTTCCATACTCCTGATTTGTAAAGAAAGCCAAAAGTAATTTGGACTTTATATTTACTAAACAAATCATTCATGGACATTTAAAATCCTTTTGAAAGCATTCATTATTATATTTGTATATTTTGTATAATAAATGTGTTATTGTAATAAAAAGATTTGGGTACCAAACACCAAAATCACAAACAGCGTCATTGAATATTGACCTTGTGCCATGAACAAAATTTAAATGTTTGCCGAATTTTACCTGCAACTTAAAATAAATTTCTTATGTTTAAATATTGTTTATGTTTATTAACCCCAAACTCTGCAACAGTTTCTAAATCTATTTATTTACATTTTAAATACTGAACGTAATGTCATAGCAAGGACCATTCTGCAGATTGGAACCAAGATGAGGGAACACCAAAAATGCTTTTACCCTGTAATGAAAGCAAAAATATCGTTTCCTCTTGTTTTGAAATTTTTGTCTTTTATAAAATCAAGGAATTATTCAATTCAAATGAAATTTTCAGGACTTATTCATTAGTCATTAGTCAATATTTTACTGACTAGGTTATTTTATTAGAAGTGGGGATATTTTGGAAGGGTATGTTTCACACCTCCATTTCGGTATCTTGTGTGTAGTGTAATTTTTTAATTTGAGATAGTGTTTGTCCAAATCGCTTTTTACTTAAAAAGGAATCTCTGCAGATATTCTTCTTCTATTTTTAAAATGAGAATTTATTTGCCTTTTTATTTGTTCTTTATTTCAGATGAAGACAGTAAAGTACATACATACAATTTTACCATTTCAGTACACATGTGAGGTTTAAGGGTTCAGAATTTTATCACTGGATTGAGAGACAAAGCCTAGTGGATTAAAGCATTTAAGACATTTGGTTTGCTGGCAATTCAGTCTCTGAGTCTGATAGCGTCAAAAAGTTTTTGGTTTCATGGAAGAAATGAATGTGCAACAGAAAAGTGCATAAAACTGGTGAGTATTAGCTAATATGATTTATCTTCTCAAGGTGATAAGTTATCTCCCTTAAGCGTGAAAAGTGTGATTCAAATTTCCTAGGTTATGAAATGCAACAGACATTTGAAGAAGGCTGGCATATATGATGGCCTAAATGTAAATATAATAAGAGAGACATAGTAGTTAAGAAAATTAATGTTTTATCGTCAAAATTGGCATATTTTTGTTGATTGGTTTGAATATTTAAGATATGAAGAAACAACATTTTCAGCAAATTCGAAAAAGATTCATGCAGTTTATGGAGAAGGTGCTACAAATGACTGAACCTGTCAAAAGTGGCTTTCGAAGTTTTGTGTTGGAGATTTATTACTGAGTGATGATCTATGGTTGATTCTAGTAGTCAAATAAAGACATTACTTGAGAGTAATCAACATTATACAACCTGGAATAAGAGTCAACATGTAATGTTTGAATCAAATGTTGAAAATCATTCATACCCGATTGGTTATGTTAGTCACTTTGATGGGTGGCTTCCATATAAATGAAGTAAAACTAATTTTGTGGACCTTATTTCTGTGTGAAACTAATTCTTTCATTGACAAAAATATTTTTCATTTGTCCTTATTTTTTTGTGATGTGCGTTGTGGTACAGTGGATATCGGCTCGGAACGAGAAACCGGGGAGCCGAGTTCGAATTCCAGTTGAATCCATTGTATTCACTTGCGTGCAAATACCCTTTGGAAAGGTATTAATCCGTTTCTTCCTTCCAGTTATGGGTCAAATAGCAGGACAGACTGGGTTCTATAGCCTTGGTCGGCAACCAGTCTACTGCAGAAAGCAATGGCAACCTACTGCGGGATAATGTTCTGCCCAGTCAGTCATGTCTCGAAAGAGACATGACCGCCCAAGTGTGTATCATGTATGGCACTTAACTGACTAATGAAAAGCAGATAGTCTACAACAAAGTGTAATGTACAGATTCTTGAGACAACATGATCCATAACTAATTACTAAAGGCTGGTCTTTATCCAAAGAAGATAATCTTGTGATTATGGTGAGTTGGAAGGGGTTCCTCTACAATAAGCATATTTCAGAGAAACAAACAATTTTATATAGCAGTGCTTCCAAGTAATTTTTTCCCACCCTCATTTTTCATGTTTAGAGATAAATAATGCAAATATCACTTTAGTTCATTCAATCTTTGTTTTTCCATTCATGTTTTATTCACCATTTTAATTGTTGCTTATGTATGAACAAAGACAGTACATTGACAGACTTGAACATGCACTAAGCATGGTGTGAAAAAGCAATTCAGACAATCATTCTTGGGATGCTGAGATGACATTAATGGTATTTTTTTTTTTAATCATCTCACCCCAAGCAAGGCATTCTATTGCGCATGGGGCTACATAGGGGAAGGTAAAGAGAAGGAGTGGTTAGACATAGGGAATGTCAGGAGGAAGGTGACAAATGAGTAAGGATACCGAGGATGAGGGTTGGGCAGATGGGAAGAATGTTTGATAGAATGGGAGCAGGTTAGTGTGTTAAGAGGTGTCTATTGACCTTACATTTAAACTCCTGGAGGTTGTAGCCGTCGGGGAAGCAATCGTGTGGAAGAGAATTTCACAGTCGGGAAGTGCGAGGAAAGAAACTGTTGGAGTAGAAGTTACGGCTGCATTTTATCGGTTTCACAGTAAAAGGGTGTGATCTAGTTGCTAATCTAGTATCTCGTTCAAATTCGTATTTAGGGGGCACCAGTGATCTAAGTTCATCGGAGCAGAAGCCGTGAAAGTATTTATAGAAGAGACACAGGGAAGCCACGTCGCGCCGGTGGGAGAGAGACTGCAGGCAGTCTGCCAAGTCGGTATCTATCACATTACAGACCCTCCTCTGAACCGTATCGAGAAGCCCGAGGAGAACAGCAGGGGCACCCGACCAGATATGGCAGCAATATTCAATGCACGGGCAGATGGTAGATTTATAAATGTGCAGGATAGATTTAGACGGAAAAAACTTCCGGGCCCTACACAGAGAACCAACTTTCATAGCAGCGGATTTAGCAATGGATTCGATATAGTCATTCCATTTGAGGTCTGCTGAAAGTGTGAGACCAAGGAGGCATAGTGTTTTACTCTCTGGGAGCAAGCCTGGTCCATGCTAATGGGAGGTAGGTGAGATTGTTGATGATGGTTAATTGAGAGTAGCTTCGTTTTAGAAGCATTAAAATTTACTAGCCATTTCTTACCCCAGTCCAATATGGATTGGAGGTTTTTTTCAATCTTGGCTGCGAGGTTAGCTTTGACGCCTACACCAGATTTTTGTAGGAGGCGAGAGTAAACTGTGGTATGTCGCAAACAAAGAAAAAGTATTTGAAATTAAAAGAACAAACCTAATATTCTATCAGGATAATGCAACACTAGAGGTTTCTTTGATTAGCAGGCAAAAATGGTTCCAACTTGGCTTGAAAGATTCTCTTCAACTTTGGCCTTTTTGGATGACCATTTATTTGACTCTCCCCGAATTCTCTTAATGGAAAAGTTTAAATTATTTACATTGTTCGGACTATTGCCTTGATCTTTATTGCCATATTCATATTCACAATGTTTTGGCCGTTGTACGCTCTGGCCTTCTTTAGCTGATTGGAATTTCAAAAACTTAGACAGTTGAGTTAAAAGGAGAAAACTAAGACATCTGAAAGTGGCATAGCTCATGGAATGCAATAATATATCCCAGTCATCAAAATAAAGAGTTTGGTATGAAATTCCAGTCACCTGAAGAAGGCTGGTGTGTACAATGGCTGAAATGTTGTGAATATGAATATGACAATAAAGATGAGAACAACAATCTGAATAATATAAATATTACCTCATCTCAGAATAAACTAGCAGTATAGCTCGGGTGTAATGAAAGCTTTAAAACTAATCCATGGTCTTTGGATGTTGGCACGAAAGACTAAAAAGCAATAGTTGTTTCCAGTTAAAGCAAAACCGTACACTGAAAGAAAAATGAATGGATGTAAGTCAAATTTCGATTTCCTGGTATTGATATCAAATTTTCTGCACTATTGTAAGAACTGCAACCTTGAAACTTCTGAATATCATTTCTTATGTCTTTGTCTATGAGTGTATCAAATTTGATTAAAATCGGACCACTCCTTCTATAACCTGATTTTTTGATTTTTATTGTTTTTTTTTTTATTTATTTAATCATTGTCATAATTCGGTATTACCATTTTACAGTAATATATATTTTATGTTACTGCCTCTTTTTTGTTATAAATTTCTTTTTTCTAATAAACTGCTTTTTAATATGAGGACTAATAAAAAAGTATCAGGACTGATGCTATAAAAAGAAAACGACAATGCATATCAATTTTGTATTTAATCTCCTTTGAAATAGTCCCCTTCTGAAGACATACAAGAAAAGAACTGGGAATAACAAGTAAAATCCCCGAGACAAAGTAACAACTGTACTGGTTCAGCTTTGTATGAGACTTGATCAAAAAGTATCAGGACTGATGCTATAAAAAGAAAACTACAATACATATCAATTTGGCATTTAATCTCCTTCAAAGTAGGAGCTACACACCTTATCAAGCATCATTTTTATTGATGGAAGCATTCCTGGAACTCTTTTTGATAATGAGCAGCTACCGTGTGGCATTCTCTTGGATTGCTTCGACATCTTGAAATCTTATTCCTTTCAAGTGAGATTTAATTTTTGAAGAGGAATAAGTTGCAAATGGGGAAGATCTGGGGAATATGTTAGTTGTCAGACATGGGGAATGTTGTGTTTGGCAGAAAACTACTAAAAATATCCATAGTCACTGATGGAACTTCTGTGGTGTGGCAAAATTACCACACTCTACACACTTTCCTTCCAAACACTGCTATAAGCAATGGAAGTGAGCAAGAACATTGTAACTTAGTGTTCATGTGTGACTGAGTTTAAAATCTATCTGTACTAAATGGATTCACTCTATGTACTTTAGCTTCATTGCCATAGCAACAGTCTCAATACTTTTTGAACAGGGCTCGTATGCCTGCTTTTATCACTTTAATAAAATTTTGTATGCCTTTTGGTTATCAAATATATTTTAATAATTCTGTTTACAAGTTTTCCTATTTTCCATGTTTAGAAAGTGAACAGCCATTGAAAAACAATTACCAAATTATTCTTGTCAGGCTTTATGTATTTCTTCTACTTTGGAAGCAAATTGTCAGTCATCTTCCTGAAGAAGTTTTGACTAACCTTTAAACAACAGGCATCATTAAACTTTTTCCATTGGCATGCACATCATTTATTCATGATTCAAGGCTAAATGACTAATTGGCAACTCTAGGAGTCGTGTGGTTATATAATTTCCTGGAGTACATGGCATCATTTAAAGATGGCAGTACAAGATAAATACAGTGTTTTGTGCAGGCAGACATTTTTGTAATGATATGGACATCAGTTGTTCAGGATTCAAGGCTAAATGACTAATTGATGATGAGGTTGCATCATGTCTTGGAGTATTTGTCTGCAAATAAAGCTGGAAAAACAAACTAAAGAGTGCTATGTCTGCAGGCAGATTTCTTGAAGAGAAAAGAGACAAAAATATCATGAAAGTCAGAGCATATAACAGCCAAAACATTGTAAACTAACAGTATAGCCCGGCATTGCTCGGGTGTAATGAAAGCTTTAAAACTAATCCATGGTCCTGGAGCTCTGACTATCCTAAAGAATATTTGTGTGAAGTTTGGTGAGAATCGGATAAAAATTGTAAATTTGTATAAAGGACATACAAACAGATAAACAGACACACACACACAAACATCTCGCCTTTTATATTATCGATTTTCTGCACTATTGTAAGAACTGCAACCTTGAAACTTCTGAATATCATTTCTTATCAAATTTGATTAAAATCGGACCACTCCTATAACCTGATTTTTTGATTATCGATTTTCGATATTTATCAGGGGTACCTTGACACAAAACTTAGCTAAGAACACTCGCAGACACTTATAGTACAACTGTGTAAATTTTCAAGAAAATCGGTTCAGCCGTTTCGGAGTCTATAGGTAACAGATACACACACACACATACTGAATATTGTTTCTTATGTCTTTTTCTATGAGTGTATCAAATTTGATTAAAATCTGACCACTCCTTCTATAACCCAATTTTTTCAATTATTGATTTTCGATATTTATCGGGGGTACCTCAACACAAATCCTAGCTAAGAACACTTGCAGATGCTTATAGCATAAATGTGTAAATTTTCAAGAAAATCGGTTCAGCTGTTTTGGAGTCTATAGGTAATGGACACAGAGACACACACACACACACACACAGTTCCATTTATAAATAAGATTAGATTTAGATACTGGAAAAGTTTAAATTTCATGAACAGATTGCAGAAGTTTTTTGAGCTGTGCTTTGCTATGAAAGAAGGCAGAAGACAGTGAAACAGAACGCTAGGTTTGATAAAATTGTCAAAAAAACAAAAAAAAGATTTTTTTTAATTTACATAATAAATTAATTGAAAAGTTTTTTTCTATTTCTTTTTATTTCTGTAGATGAAAAGCAACACTGCCAAGGATTCAATTACTACCTTCTGGCCAATAAGACAAATGGCTTCATATGATTTTTATTTAATCTTTCATGAAAGTGATTCTTTGACAGCGGAGGAAATCTTAGAACATTTTGAAAATCAAGAGAATGGAGGCTTCCGAGGATTTCATCCAGAGAGGGACAGTATATCTGGTACTTACACAACTAACTTAACCACTGCACTGGAGCAGTCACGAAAAGTCTTCATTCTCCTATCAAATGATAGCATTGCAAGTGGTTGGTTTAAGATTCAAGTGGAAGCAAGTCTCTGTCATCATGTAATGACAGATGCCGTAAGAATAATTCCAATTTACTTGGATAATGTTAACAATCCAATCCTACAAGTTTTCGTTGGTGTTTCTTATCATGCAAGTGACTTTTGGACCCGGATAAGACAGGCTCTTGATAATTGAACTGTTTTATTTCAAGATTTTTTGTTGATTTTAATCTTTTGCATTTTAATTTGATAACTTTCTAAGACAAAATCTTCTGCTCATTTAAATGAAATTAAAAAAAAAAATGTTGATGCATCTATTTTTCTCAGACAATCATTCAAATTTGAATACCCTTTTGATATAAACATGTTTACCAGTACTAGCTGAATATACAACTAAAATGTGGATTCATACAGTTTATAGAGAAACTGCTGTAAATATTCGAACATGTCAAATTTGGTTTGCAAAGTTTAGTGGTGGAGATTACATTATGCATGAACTTCATGATTTAAGAAAGTTTTATGTTCACTAACCCGGATATAAGAGACCCGGATATAAGACAAACCCGGGTATAAGATGGGTTTGCTCTGGTCCCAAATTAGAGCCTGTGGTAATGTATATAAAATAGACCAAACCCGGATATAAGATAACCTTTTATCCGGTCTCGACAACTCTCTTATATCAGGGTTACACTGTTGCAAATATAAACAACCATTTTCTTGTCTTCATTCTTATATTTTTGCATAAGTACGGTTTACATGGTGGATGTGCGTTGTGGTCCAATGGATATCGGCTCGGAATGAGAAATCGGGGAGCAGAGTTCGAATTCCAGTTGAATTCATTGCATTCACTTACGCGCAAATACTCTTGGGAAAGGTATTAATCCATCTCTTCCTTTCAGTTATGGGTTAAATAACAGGACAGATTGGGTTCTATAGCCTTGGCTGGCAACCAGTCTACCGCAGAAAGCAATGGCAACCTACTGCGGGATAATGTTCTGCCCAGTCAGTCATGTCTCGAAAAAGACATGATCGCCCAAGCGTGTTTCACGTATGGCACTTAACTAACTGACTGACAGTTTACATTGTACTTTATTGTTATTCTCTGGTGAAAAACAATCAAACTGCAGTTCATACATAACAAGTAAAAATGTAATTATGATTTTAATAAGCTCATTAAGATCTTACACTTTTTACAGTGTAACCCGGATATAAGAGCGTGTTCGGGATTGGATAAAAGTTCTCTTATATCCGGATTTGGTCTATTTTATATACATTACCACAGGCTCTAATTTGGGTCCAGAGAAAATTTATCTAATATCCAAATTTCTCTTATATCCGGGTTATACTGTATATTGTTTGGACTATTGTCCTCATCTTTAACATGGCAACAAAGATGAGGACAACAGTCCGATCAATGTAAATAATGTAAATACTCCCTCATCTCAGAAGTATAGACAAATATTGAAGGATCGGTACGGACCCAGTATACTAAAAATATGGAGGTGAATATGACAATAAAAATGAGGACAATAGTCCAAACAGTGTAAATAAGGTAAATACTACCTCATCTCAGAAGTATCAACAAATATCATCAAAATCTTATTTTCTTCTGTGTTTAAACTTTTACTATGAATTAAAATAATTATTACTTAATATAATTAATAAACTTAATAATTATTATTACTTTTTAATTTAGTCAAGATGACAATATCACAAAAAAAACTTTATTCAAGTTTAAAAATATTAATATTTAAGAAATAATTTAAAACGTTTTAAATTTTTAATTATTAAACAAATCCATATATTACTTATTTAAGTTGACTTGTCTACTTGTCAAAAAAGGAGATAATTCTTGTAGAATTCATTAGACATTTCTGAAACCATGACATTTATCAGGATTGAATTCGCTTTCATATAGTGTCGCGTCTATTTTATTTTTATCTGCACTTTGCTTTTATTTGCAAATGTCAAGTTTGAAACTGTGCTTATGTCATTGATAAATATATACTGCTGATATCATTTTTTCTCAATTTGTGAAGTACACATTTACCAGTGACATACAGTTTCAAATTTGAGAATTGGAAAAAAAAAAAAAATTAAATTCACTATAAACTGTGTGTCCCCACAAAATTATTAAGCATAGGAGAGGAATATAGTTCTTGACCTGACCTTTCTGAAATCTGTCTAATTTTTTGTTTTTTATTCTTGGATTCTTGTTGACCTGAAAGTTTTCTTTATTACATGTGCATGTGTGTAACACAGTATATTTGAACAAAAAATTCTTTTTCCTTGTATATTTGATTGAAGGCCATAGGAATTTTTTTTTTCTCTTATCAAAGAGTCATAAGAAAACACGAAAATTAAATTTAAAATTTTACAAATATCTGGAGATCTTGGATCAAATATACACTAAAGTAACTTACAATAAACAGTTTGTAACATACAACGTGTGTTAGCACGTGCAATACCCTGCCTTCCTCAGCCGCCGACCAGGGGTGATGTCACAGTTTTGGTGGCTATGGTAGGACCGCCACCCCTGGTGCCACCAGCAGCGTTTGCCACCAGGCAGAATATGAAGATAAACTTGTTGATTGTCTCTCCTGTATATTCTCATGAAGACGTAAATAAAATGATCGTTCCTCTTTGCAGTTTGTATCAGCAATGAAATTTCCTGAATGCATTTGCTGTTATTAACGCGCTCATGAAGGAAGAAGAAAAAAACGTTGTAGATGTGTCACACAAATATCTCATTTGTGCATATTAGATCGTGATGTGCAAATTTTGTTCGCTTGTTAAATTTAAAATTTTACAAATATCTTGAGATCTTGGATGAAATATACACTAAAGTAACTTACAATAAACATATTACAATTACGCATTGTCTTTGTTGGTGACTCTGTAAAATGAAACAAAACAAATAATTTATCTAAACTTTGAACTATCAGCAATGATAAAATACAATTTAAGAAACTAGATATAAACAGTGATAAATGTGAAGAAAGATGAAGGCAAATTCATTAATGTCAATTATTTTAAAAATAGGATTCTTCAAATTTGGTACAAATATTAGTCATATTTATGGGAAAAACAAAACCAATAAACTTGGAGCCTCACTAAGACAAATAATTTCACAGATTCCTACACTGATCTGTCATGTTTCCAAAATAGTTAAGTTACCCAACCCTATAAAAATTCCACAGTTGCTTTTATACAAACTCTTAAATTAGCTAAACAACAATCCATTAGGGTTACCTGAAACCAGAAAGCTTTTTAACAAATTAACCTATCTGTAAAAATGATGAACAATTAACAATTTTTATAATATATATATATCTCACTTCCACCTGCAAAAAGAAACCCAATAGTTTTTAAACTTTTAATAGTTTGTACCAGACAATTTCTTTTTAAAACCACTTAGGAAATGCATTCATACTACTGATTTGGTTGCTATAAGTTAATTAGTTAAATTTTAGATGTTGTACTTAGAAAAAACCCCCAAAAAAACAAACAATCCAAACCAATAATTTACTCACATTATTTTAATGATATTAATTAAAACTACAGACCAAATTTGAAATTTAGAATTTGCTTTAATAAATCTGTTCTTTTTTCACATATGAATGTAACCTCAAAAATAAAATCCCTTTGACATGCGTCATGACAAATAATCTAACATGGCCTGAAATAAAATGATAAATTATTTGCTTAATTGTATTTATCTATCGATCTTATCTGACTTTTGAACAGCCAGATTATCTACACATATGATTTGATTATAGTGGAGAAGGCTTGTAAATAAACCAATGACATGTTTTGGAAGAACTGAATTTTTTTTTTTTTTTAATCATATCAACCTGAGCAAGGCGGTAATGCCACTGATGCGCAGGGGGCTACATAAGAGTGAAAAGATTGGAAAAGAGAAAGCCGGAAACCACATCCTAAACAGGGAACAAGGGATGAGCCTCTTCACCTGTTCAATAGACGAGGGTGGCATGTGAACTGGGCGATAGTTTAGTCCATCTACTCCAATTGAAAAAAAAAAAAGAAAAGAGTGAAAAGATTAGAAAAGAGTGAAAAGATTAGAAAAGAGAAAGCTGGAAACCACATCCTAAACAGGGAACAAGGGATAAGCCTCTTCACCTGTTCAATAGACGTGGGTGGCATGTGAACCGGGCGATAGTTTAGTCCGTCTACTCCAATTAAGTCTATCTAAGACTGGTGCAAAGTTTGCCATAAGGTCTCCAAATGACCTTTGGATTTTGAATTCAGAGTTGCCCTTCTCCTTGACTAGTTGCCAACCAAGGGTAGTGAGGCTAGTGTGTCTTGCTATTGCCCCATAACTAGAGGGGAAAAGGGATGAATTCATACCTGTTTAAAAAGTATTTGCATGTAATTGGATGTAATGAATTTGACTGGAATTCAATCTTGGCTTTCCAATTTCTCAATTCAAACCTCTATTCACTTTACCACTTCAAATCCACCATGAAATTAAATGTTCGGATAGTCTGGCGGATTGGTTCTAAGAACTAAGCTTTTGTACTCTTCTTCAGTGAGAAATGATAGGAGCGTGCAGTATGTATCGTTTTACTTTGTCATTTCCCATATGTCCAAAATAACGTTGTTGATCTGGTCTACTTCCGGCCTCTTCAAGACATTTGCCAATTCCTGATCAACAATGTAATTATCTTTATTAGCAATGGTAAAGCCCAATATGAAACTATATATCAAATATATTTGATGATATATAAAACCAATGCCAATATGATATTACAATTTTGTGAATTTGAAATAAATGTACAAAAAGACATTAATTTGGAACTGGATCAAATAGAGTATATAAATCAAGTTTTAACATTTAATAGTCATAATTTTTTTTTTTTTTCTGATTTAACCCCCATCCCCCAATTTTGATTTGACGATGTGTCTGTCAATGAGAGCATCGTGTCTTCAGAATGTCCTATCGCCTGGTTCCCACTCCACCCCCGTCTATTGAACAGGTGAAGAGGCTCATCCCTTGTTCTCTGTTTAGGATATGGTTTCCGGCTTTCTCTTTTCCAATCTTTTCACTCTTACATAGCCCCCTGCACTTCAGTGGCGTTACCTCCTTGCTTGGGGTGATATGATTAAAAAAAAAAAAAATGTCAGGGTAAAATTGGCTGAGTAGATGTTGGTTGAAAGACAGTGCTCAGACTAGAAACCTGTGGTGAATGTGTGCTGGTACAGGCGCAATGAGGCCCTGGATTGTGGTACTCTGAAGAGTACCTTCTCATTGCCTTTCAAGTTGAAGAACAAAAGATTTCTTGATATGTAAAGTTTATTTTCATTTACAATTATTCACTTGGCAGTGAGTACCAAAAAGTAGTATGAAATGCATCATTTTTTTAAAACGCTGGAGTGGCCTAATAATTGTGGCCGGTGGTGTATATGTGCATATGCATACACACACAGGTGTAGAGGCTCATCCCTTGTTCCCTGTTTAGGATGTGGTTTCCGGCTTTCTCTTTTCCAATCTTTTACTCTTTTCCATTCTTTTACTTTTTTTTTTTTCAATTGGAGTAGATAGACTAAACTATCGCCCGGTTCACACTGCACCCACGTCTATTGAACAGGTGAAGAAGCTCATCCCTTGTTCCCTGTTTAGGATGTGGTTTCCAGTTTTCTCTTTTCCAATCTTACTCTTACGTAGGCCCCTGCACATCAGTGGCATTACCCCCTTGCTCGGGGTGATATGATTAAAAAAAAAAACAATACTGAAATGCTGCAGTCAATTTTGGGAAATAATCACATGAAAGAAACAAAATCATTGCCATAGCATTAATAGGTAGGAATAAGAATTAGAATCCAACTACAATAGAATAAAGAACAAATAAGAAACATTTATAAATTTAACATGTTTCAGTTTTATTTTAATCTTCATCAGAAAACGAAATATGGAGAAAAGAAAATTCTAGTAATTTTTATATTTTTGTTGCTTGATTCTCATTGATTAAGCAGACTTCATGTGTATTTGTCTTGTTCAGTAGTGTGTGTATAATTCATGTGAGTATGTGCATCAAGATTCTACTTGGTCTTGCCTAATTAGAATGTGCATTGTGGTGTATTGGATATTGGCTCGGAATGAGAAATCAAGGAGCCAAGTTCGAATTCCAGTTGAATTCATTGCATTCACTTAAGTGCAAATACCCTTGAGAAAGTGATTAATCCGTCTCTTCCCTCCAGTTATGGGTTAAATAACAGGACAGACTGGGTTCTGTAGCCTTGGCTGGCAACCATTCTACTCAGTTTTTCATACAACGTTATAGTAAATATTGATCCTCCATTTTGGAACCACTTGCCGGTACTACATTACCACCACCTGTAAATTTGTTGATTATCAATTTAAAAACTTTTTTCAGTGCAATCTTATCGATTAAACCCTAAACTTTCCAATTGACAAAGAAAATTTGGAAAAATTTCAATATTTAAATATTTTAGAGGGGGGCTCAATTTTTCATACAACCTTATAGTAAATCGATCCTGTGCAATTAACTTTTTTGCTTGCACATATTCAACAACTTAATCCTTTGTGAAATTTTTTAATAAAGCCATTCTTGGAGTTTCTGAGGAAGATGCCATCGTAAGAACTATAGAAAACTTGAAAAAGACAAAAACAAGAGCAACAACTTGTCCCCAAAAAAAACAAAACAAAGTGACCCCAATGCGAGTGGTTCCAAAATGGAGGATTGATTTTCTATAATGTATGAGAAACTGAACCCAACCCCCAAATTGTTTAAATATTGAAATTTTTCCAAATGTTTTTTGATAATCAGAAACTTTATGTAATAATTAATGAGACTGCAAAAAAAGTAAAAAAAAAAAAAAAAAAAAAAAAAATGAAAAACAACAAATTTAAAGCTGGTGGTAGTCTCCTTCAGATCCACCGGAAGATAAACTTTCTAAGTATTTTCTAAATAATAAATCATGTTCTTTTCTTACCAGAGTGGCATTTATTAAATCAAAGTTGTTGCCCATCTTATTTCTGTACGTTACAAGTGAATTCAGACAACCCTTTGAATTTGCTTGTAGCATCTATTAAGTACCTGACTCCTCATGCTAACTCTCTACCTTTATAAGAGCCAGATCAGGCCCAAAATGCTTGGGGGATCATGTCTCAAAAGAGACATGACTGACTGGGCAGAAGATTTTCTTGCAGAAGATTTTGCCATTACTTTCTGCAGTAGACTGGTTGCTAACCAAAGCGATAGAACTCAATCTGTCCTGTTATTTAACCCAAAGCTTGAGGGAGAAGAGACGGATTAATACTTATTTGCGTGTAAGCGAATGTAAGGAATTCAACTGGAATTTGAACTCGTCTCTTTGATTTCTTGTTCCGATCCGATATCTATTGAACCACAATGCACATCCAAAAGTGTATTCCCGTTGCCATATTTGGGTGAGAACTGCTCAGTCTTCAATTTCCAGTGTTGATAGAGTTCAAAAGTGTCTCTGAGTCCTTGTTGGAGATGAATTATTCTCCACCCTCCCACCTCTCACTATCACAGGTGGGACGTGGCAAGTCTGTCACTACTCTATTGCCCTAGAACTGGAAAGTAGTCAGATGAACTACATTCCTTGGTTCCACCAGGGCTAGGACCCTCCATGCCACTTAGCAGCAAACTACCCACATTTCCTCCGTATTCCATCAGCGAGAAGTAAGTTCTACTCAAACAGCTTCTTTCCAAAAAACACTGTCCTGTGAAACAAACCTTAAAGAGGAGGTTTCCTCAGTCACTACAATCTTGACCTATTAAAGTCTAAAATTAACCGTTATCTTCCCCTTCTATCCTTACAAACTACCCCTTAATGTAACCCCATAATGTAAATTTTTTTTTTTTTGCTGTTCCTGAAATCTGTTATATCTGATTGTTGGAAGTGAGCAGACAATTTTTGAATTTTCAATGGAAGTGATGACATTCAGTTATAAAAATAAGTTATTTTAACATCTTTGTATGAATAAAAAAATATAGTAGCAGCAATTTAGATTTGCCTTTGCATTTATGCTATAAAAAACATAAAATATTGATAATTTCTGTTTGTTTGTTTTTTTCAAAGCCCATTGGATGATAAAGGGAACAAAAACTCCACTCCTATCAAGAAATATATCTCACTTACAAACCAACTGTAAAAACAGACAAAAGACCTTTCCAGTTATCAATGAAGTTCTGTCGACATTTAAGTTGATTCTTCTTCTAAATTCCATGCAGATTCAGGACATTAGGCGATCTTCTCAACTTTTGACAAAATCATTTAGGAGGTTACTTGCTCTTTCCCTATTGCCTTCAATGTCCTGTGTGTGTCAAATTCTCCAAACTTTCTTTTCTTATACATCCCAGAAATTTCAACTATCTCTTTCTGATTTGAACCTTTTGTTTCCATTTTCCTTGTTGCTCATATGCTGTCCATTGCATTCTCAGCATCCTTCTGTAGAACGACATTTCTGTTGCCTCTTCTCTTAATCTGCAAGGAAATTGTTCAGCATTCACTGTCATATAGAAGAACTGATATTACACAGCAGTTCAGCACTCTTTTTGTTGTCTCTAACACAATTTTCCTGTTTCTTGATATTTGCTTGATTTTTATTCACTATGCCAATACACTGTTGGATTTGTTATTTGTAAAAACATTTGTTATATATTTAAATTTCTGCACTGGCTTGAGTTTTGACATTTTCAATTTTTAACATACCTTGGTCGGCTCCGATTGCTGATAACCACACATTCTATCTTCTGACTATTTTGTTGTGTTTTGAAAATATTTTTTTAATCATTTCACTCCACTCAAGGCAATAAAGCCACTAAAATGCAAGGGATCAGTGAGAGTTAAATAAACAGGAGACAATAAAAGAGCAGGGCTTAAGGAGATAGAAGATAATTGACTTACATTCCAATTACATTTTCGTTTTTACTTTTTTGTAAGCGGGAAAAAAATATAAGATAATTTTTTCCAAATGAGTTTCTAAAAATCTGTGAGCATCTTTAATCTGGGCAACAGAGACATTTTGGCTCCACTCTGGAAGCATTAATTAAACAAATGTTTACACTGACCGCAATGATAAAATACAAGAGTTCAATAATGTTATCGTATGTCATTTTAAGTAACTTGTGAATTTTCAGTGGCATACTTTTGGGTTGTAAAAGAAATCAGATTTCCTTTTTCTCTATTTGAGGATTTTTAATTGACTGTGGGTGAGTAAAGCAATAAACTTTAATTGCTCAATTAAGTTATCAATCAACTGAGTTTATCGGGTGAGTGAAATCTGAAAGGCTGATTGTAGATGACTGGGAAACAAGCTGGATGAGAGTTCCACAAGCGAAGAAACTATTAACATAGAACTTACAGTTACATCATTGATTTTAAAAGTAAAATGATGAAATCTTTTTATGTAGCGGGTTGGGATAGTAACAACTTTTACGTTTTGATAATGCTGGAGTCAAAGGTGTGAAAATAGCAATTTTCAGCATGTTTTTCACGCAATTTGATAATTGTACCACTAATTATTTAGATACGAAGATTAATGAGGAACCGATAGATGGGATCATTTTCTTTGTGTGTGTTCATAAATACCCCACTGGTAGTAAACAGAAATCTTTTTCTTTTTGATTTCAACCGTGTGCCTTTCATCTGGTCGAAATATAAAATTCATTGCAAGATAAGTAACTCTGTATATTAAAAAATGTAATTAATATAAGGGAGATAATTCTGTCATTTATTTGTCAGTCAGTTAAGTGCCATACGTGATACACGCTTGGGCGATCATGTCTCGAAAGAGACATGACTGACTGGGCAGAAGATTATCCCGCAGTAGGTTACCATTGCTTTCTGCGGTAGACTGGTTGCCGACCAAGGCTATAGAACCCAGTCTGTCTTGCTATTTGACCCATAACTGGAAGGAAGAGACGGATTAATACCTTTCCCAAGGGTATTTGAACGTAAGTGAATACAATGGATTCAACTGGAATTCGAACTCGGCTCCCTCGTTCCGAGCCAATATCTACTGTACCACAACGCACATCCGCATTTACATTTATTTGTAATGAGTAATAACTCAGTATTTTCAATAGAAATTTATTGGTAGAGAAACTCTCCTCAATGCTCTAATACCCTTCTTGATAGTCTAGGTGATTTATGTTAAGTTAATTTTTGGATGGTTTTGATTTAATTTGTTTCCATTTCATCCAAACTTGCCACAAGGATTTTCGAAGGCTAATCCATGAATTTAAACACAGTACTAGATTGGCACCAAGGTCTCAACATTTAAAGTCGAAATGGCTTTTGATGTAACCTAAGTTTGATGCTAAGTTTCTTCTCTAGCACTTCTCACTTGAGGAACCCTCTTTTGGCTTCTTGCTTTTTCAAGATCAATGTCAATCATTGTTATTTTAATTCCTGTTCTTTTTTCTCTCCTTAATATTTTCTTTTTCTCATATTCTTTCACACTCAGTAACCCCCTGCATCTTAGTGGCTTTAATGTCTTGCTTAGAGTAAAATGATTAAAATAAAAAACAAAAATCTCTGTTTTATCTTTTATATTTGGAAGTTTTTAAATAAATTCACTGGCAAAATTTTTATCTACAATAATGAGATCTGGTCCTCCCCTGGCCTCAAGTCTTATCACAGATCAACTTTTTAAAACAATTACTCCCACCTGCTCCAAAAAATATCCATCTTTAGTTCATTTTCTGTTTAGAATTCTTGCTGAAAGATGTGTTCGAAATTTTTTGATTTAACTTTTTTCTCCTGTTTCTATTTTCTCCCTTGTCCTAATGATATATAAATAATATTTTTTGTGAATTTCTTTTATTGGCCTACCACACTTTTATTTATTTTAATATACAGTACTGTGCAAAATTATTAGGACAAGAACTATTTTATCTTTTATGAAGCATATTGACAGAAAATAATTTAATTAAAGTAATTTTATTTGATTTACTCAACAAATGCTTTAACAAGAAAAAATACTTGTTACAAAATAAATTTAATATTTAATATAATAGCCTTTTGCTTTGATCACAGCCTTCATTCTGTCAGGCATTGACATCACAAACTTCTTCAATGTATCTAATGGTATCTCCTGCCAAGCAGCTTGTATTTGTTCCCAAAGTGTGTCTTGCGAAGTAACATTAGATTTATCAATTCGAGAGGGTGTAATAAGAAAAAAGTCAGTTATATCAAAGGATAATAGAATAATGACTAGTTTCAAAATTACTTATTTAATAGAAAATAGGAAAAATTAAATATAACTTCTTTTTAATACATTTCTTTTACACCTAGTTTTAAATAATCAGTATTCATTAGCGATTTACTTGGTTTTTCACCCTGTATTTGAATTTCAGTGAGGTTTTTAGGAAAATCACACCCTGTCCTAATACTTTTGCACACTACCGGTAGTGTGCAAAAGTGTTAGGACAGGGGTGATTTTAAACTTTATTTTGATGTCTCATAAAAGATAAAATAGTTCTTGTCCTAATACTTTTGCACAGTACTGTATGAAAGCACATTTTGACTAGATGTGGAAACAGTGTAATGGCAATTGGAAAAGTGGTTGACTTGGCCAAACTGAGTTCAACTCCAACCAAGGCAGTTCATTTTATAGCGCTATCTTTGGGAAAGACATTTATCCATTTTTCTCTTTACTGTCACAATAGCAGTTACCTTGAGAAAATGCCTCATTCTTGGCATACCATGACATATAACAGAAAAGAGGATGGGTGAATAAGCACCTGTATAAACCAATTTCTTGTAACTATTTTCTGGCAGAAGAAATTAAATATTCTCTATTTCTTTTACAAAATTATTTCATAGACAAAACTGTATAAAAAAAATGAAATTTCAATAATTCATTCTGGTAAAAATTCTAAATGAACAGAGCATGATGTCAGAAACAACCTGTAATCTCCTGGTAAGGGATTTGTTAAAAATCTTTAGTCTAGCACAAGGTTACACTAATCGATACACCATCAGTGAAGATTAACAATATTTTTCAAGCTTCAAGATGACTATGAAAACTATCACACTTTGACAGGTGTAACTTCCAAGTATAATGTCTTACGATAGGAACATAGATTCTTTCATATTGACTAGAGTTTAGTAAATAAGTCTTGCAGACTGTTATGACTGTGTGAGTAGTGTAGTGGTTAGCAGTTTAGAATGAGTAATTGTTGAAACAAGTTCAAATTCTGGTCAAGCTCATCACATTTACTTTTGCACAAATACCAGTGGGAAAGGTACTAATCAATATCTTCTCCCACTAGTTATGGTTTAAACAGTAGGGAAGACTGGGTTCTCTAGCTATGGTTGGCAACCAGTTCAGGTATTCTCCTAAATTGACTGACAGATTATTTTTTTTTTTTTTTACAGTTTATTAATCTTTTGTGGGTTATTTAAAATCAAAATATTTTGGTTTATAAGAATTTTTTTTTTTAAATGACTATTCCATTAACAATTTTTTAAGAATAAAAATGATTTTTTCAGATATCAGTCTTACTGTTTAACACATAGCTGAAGTGAGAGTAGATGGATTCATACCTTTTCCAAAGTTATTTGCGTGTAAGTGAATGTAATGAACATGATTAGAATTTGAATTCATCACATTCCAAGCTGCTGTTCATTAGACCAATTGCACATCCATCAACCAATATGGGAGAAGAAAAACTGGATTCAGAACTGTATATAACCCTTGCAAAGCACATGCTATAGAGCCATGGAAAAAAGTTTATGAAGTTCACAATTTACAGTGGCATAAAGTTGTTGACTGTGATTTCAACAGTGGTTGATCAGGTAGGTATGACTGAAGAGTTTGATCGTCACTGGGTGCCCAATGATTGTGACTTTGTGCCAGACTAAGTCAAGTTTAGTAAATAAACTTAAGTACATTTTTAAGTAAATATATAAAGGTTACTATCTTTGTTTTGTCTCTTATTAATTTGAAGACTATTATTTATTTGCACCTGTTTGTTTAGATATTTACATATGGTCATCCTTGTATCAAAACTATGCCCTATCTCCACCAAACAACTTCCAACACACACACAGCTAAATCAGGAACTGCAGCATTAACACCAACCTGGTCTTTTGCCCTGGCACTATTGGTTTGTGGCAGAGCCCGAGTTTAAATAAAAATAAATAAAAATAAACTGCTGATTTTCAAGGTATGCATACTTTACCCACAATATTCCAACTTGCAAACTATCATATTTAGTTTTGTGTTGAATTAAACTAAAAACTTCAACATTGTGCATTTGTTGTATTTTTTTAAAAATCAGTCAGCACCAGAGTGCTGCTTCTCTTTATTTTTATGCCAAAATATCTGTCCAAATTGCATGTTTGATAATCGGAATTATTATTACGTGATGCCGTGTTTCTGTTTGTGATGGTCATTAGAATGCATGTCAGAATGTGAGACAAGACCCAAGTGAGCATTGGTGAGGAAATCTGCCCCAGGAATCTGTCTTAGGGCATCATGGATATCCACAAGGGACAGTTCTGTAGGGTACCTATAAAGACAAAAATAAAGAAAACTAAAGACTTAAATACACAGAACTTTTTTTACAGCATATTGAAATGAAAGAATTTTTTTTATTTTCAAATAAAATTCATAAAGAAAAAAAAATTTGGTCAGGTTTTACAAGAAAAACATGACAAACTTACTTTTTTTTTTTAAAGTAATGATACATAGCATTTAACATATTTCTTTTGAGAGACTAATTTTCCAGTTGGATCAAACTATCATCACATTCTGGTTATTTGATCTCGAAAAAAATTGAAAACAATATCACGTTTTATAAAACTCTTCAAATTTTTAGAGGAGGTATCTTTTCACATTTTAGTGTTTAAGTCCTCAATATATTGATCTAAAAAAGAACATTTGATTGGTCACTGGATTTTTGAATCACCAAAATTTAGACCAATCAAATAACAAAACTAATTGAGGAGTTGCTGATAAAAAGTCTAAAACTGAGCAGGAAAATAGGTGGAAGCAATGCCAAAAGAATAGGGGGTTTCCTTTTCCCTCATTTGAAGGTTTGGATGTGCGTTGTGGGGGCAGTGGATATTGACTCGGAACAACAAAGTGGGGAGCCAAGTTTGAATTCCAGTTGAATTCCTTGCATTCACTTACGCACAAGTACCCTTGGGAAAGGTATTTAATCTGTCTCTTCCCTCCAGTTTTTGTTTTAAATAATAGGACAGATTGAGTTCTATAGCCTTGGTCAGCAACCAGTCTACCGCAGAAAGCAATGGCAACCTACTGCGGGATAATCTTCTACCCAGTCAGTCATGATTGCCCAAGCATATATCACGTGTGGCTTTTAACTGACCGACTGACTGAATATAATATTTGAAAACATGATTACAGTTTCTATTGGGCATGAAGTGGGGGATCAATTTTATATTGTTATTAATTAATAAACTGATCCCCCACTAATTACTACTTAATAATATAATACATCTCTTCCTCCTCTAGCTATGAGTCAAATAACAGGACAGATTGGGCTCTATAGCTTCGGCTAGCAACCAGTCTACCGCAGAAAGCAATGGCAACCTACTGCGGGATAATCTGCCCAGTCAGTCATGTCTCTTTTGAGACATGATCACCCAAAGCGGGTATCACGTATCGCACTTAAATGACTTACTGAAGCTTCCGTATGAGCAGGTTCTTCCCACAAACTACTGTTTTGTGGAACATGATTTCTTGACCATTACAATCCAAACATGATTTCTTGACCATTACAATCCAAACATGATTTCTTGACCATTACAATCCAAACATTCAAGTCTACAGTTAACTGTTATCTTCCCCACATATCTGCATAAACTGCACCCCTTACCCTGCGTCTCTCAGATATTATACAGAATGAACATCATTGAAAAACTAAAGTTGATAAGTTAGAGAAAAAAGTAGCAGTTTGGGAAGCAAGATAACAAATCTGGCGATTTTTTAGCTAATGTAATAGTTTTGGCTGAAATATGAAAGGTTCTTCACTCCACAGAAGTGAAAAAGAAATCTCTGTCAACCAATTCTACATTCAGTTTTCTTGATATAAATCTGTGGAAGAAACATATAAATTCTATCAGACTGATGGTGGGTAGTTGGATGACAAAATGGAAAATTGCATGTAACACGTTTTACCCTTTCAATGTATTTCATCAGATAAAAAATAACGTATGCTGTATGTCTAGATGTCTAGACATACCAGATGCCAGAAATTTCAAATTTAGCTATTTATATTGTTGCTCTCATTTTTACTGCCATATTCATGAAATTTCATGGAGTTAGTTGGCCACTGTATTTTGTTTTGTTGGGATTTTATAGCCTTAGCAAATGTCAGACCTAACTGACAAACGTGTCTAAATAAAGAAGAATTATTCTACAACAATGTTTTACATAATCAAAACATTCTGTCAATATTGCTTCCCACTTGCTGATTGAAAAAAACAAATATTAAAATTAAAAAATTGAAGAGAAAGGACAATAAAAGAACGGAATTCAAGGAAACAGTGACGATTGATATTGCATTTATATTTTTGAAGATCGTAGTTGACAGGAAAGCAAGAAGTTGGAAGAGATTTCAACAGGCAAGAAGTGTGAGAGAATAAACTTTCTAGATTAGAACTCAGAATTACATCTAGAAATTCTGTCGAAGCAAGGAACAAGGATTTATGAGGTTTGAAGATGCAATGCAAGTCTCAACTCGTAACATAATCAGACTTATCTATTAATGCTTGCAAAAGTAAGAAAAAAGTGCTACGTTAGGACATTCAAGACTAACCAAGAGGAAATCAAAGGCTTCAACCAGAAATCTAGTGCTACTAATAATACTAATACAACTATTATTTACAAGTCCTTGGTATTTCTGAGAAAAGTATTTGACTAGTTTTTTTTTTTTTCATCTTTAGAGTTAAGAAGAGTAGATTCCTTGTATTCAATGACAGTTACAGAAAATTCAAAGAAAGGAACCTTTAGAGATATTGAGTTTCCCAAGCAAGGCAAATTCCAATTTTGCAGTTTTTATTCAATAGGTTGAGCAGATATTCTAAAAAAATTATATTCAAATTTCTATTGACTGAATCCATGAAATTGCTTAGTTTATGTTAGACATGAAGAAATCAAATTCATTTTAATTCAAGAAAATTCTTAGATCTTTTAGCCAAACTCACACTAAATGCTGCAAAGTTTTGGGATAAACCAAAATTATAGTATATCTAGTCACCTAGTCAACTGGAATTCGAGCCGGGGAGCCAAGTTCGAATTCCAGTTGAATCCATTGTATTAACTTACGCGCAAATACCCTTGGGAAAGGTATTAATCTGTCTCTTCTAGTTTTGGGTTAAATAGCAGGACAGATTGGGTTCTATAGCCTTGGTCAGCAACCAGTCTACCGCAGAAAGCAATGGCAACCTACTGCAGGATAATCTTCTGCCCAGTCAGTCATGTCTCTTTCGAGACATGATCGCCCAAGAGTGTATCGCGTATGGCACTTAACTGACTGAGTTACCTAGTCAGAAAGAACTTTTCAGTAACCCCAGTATGATATTCTCATGGAATAAATATAGACTTTGATGAGTGATGTAATGAATATGCATACACCTTGGTTCCCCCTCACAGTAATATGATTGGCTGGTGTCAGCCATAGATATAGGTCTACGTCTATTGGTCTACATCTACTGGAATGCCTATTGCATCAGCTTATGTCTCAGCATACTGCATACAACTGCAACGAGTACTGGTTCATTATGTCTACTTGCTAGATTCACCTACCCAGTTACATTTGCCCAAACCACTTAGCTACTTCGAATATATATATATATATATATATATATATATATATATATATATATATATATCCCTTTCAGGGAAATATCAATAAGTAATTCACCTGTTTACAGGCAGTTTTTCTTAGAGAAACCTTTAATAAAATACTAATTTTCCTGTTTCTTTAAAAAAGAATGAGTATTCTGAAATGTGACTGTTAAGATTATTTTTTACAAAATCCGATGCTTGAAAGAGCATTTTTTCCATGAGCAGTTAGTTTAGTCCATGGCTGAACTTCACTCATCTGAGCTTCAGTCACTTTCACACCACCATTAAATTGCTTCCCTGTGTGTTTTCTATAGATACTTTTATGGTAACTGTTTGGATGAACTCTTCGCTATGGTATGTAAACTTTATGAATTTTAATGGAGTACTAGATTGGCAACAAGGTCTCATCAGTTGACAGTTGAATTGGCTAGATGTAACTAAGTTCTATACTAACAGTTTCTTTTTTGATACCTCTCGCTTATGGAACTCCCTTCCAGCTTCCTGCTTTCTGGATAAGTTTGATCTTCAAAAATTTAAATGCAATGTCAATTGTTATCTACTGTTTTCTTGATTACTCTTCTATTGTTCTTGCTCCACAATATTGCTACTGTTTTCTAATTCTCTCACACCCAGTAACGCCTTGTGTCTTAGTGGCTTTACTGCCTTACATAAGGTGAATCCAATTAGAAAAACAAAGAAGAAATGTTGATGCCATGCAGACGTACCTCCCTTCCTTTGATTTCAAGGCGAAGGCTGTTCTGAGAATGTCAGACACTAAGTTCTCCAAACTCTAGGGTAGGGAAAAAGAAAAGGAAAAGAAAACAGACATGAAAAGTAAGAACTGCATTGAACAAAGCAAGAAATAAATAATAAAAATTTGTTATTTTTATATTTATTGTTTTATTATTGTTATGTTTATTTTAAAATTTTAAATTAGAGTCCATTTTTCTGAGTTGATTTGAGTAAGCAAAAAGCTTACTCTTATTAAAACAAACAAAAACAAAGACACAACACACACTGATGTCAGTCAATTTTTTTATTTTTGACCTGTCATTTCTTTTTATCTTAATTTCAGCTACTTTTTATCATGAACTAGCAGTATAGCCCGGCGTTGCTCGGGTGTAATGAAAGCTTTAAAACTAATCCATGGTCCTGGAGCTCAGACTCTTTGGACATTGGCATGAAAGACTAAAAAGCAATAGTTGTTTCCAGTTAAAGTGAAACCGTAGACTGAAAGAAAAATGAATGGATGTAAGTCAAATTTTGATTTCCTGGTATCGATATCAAATAAGTTTTCTGTCACAAACTGAAGGTTAAATAAGTCCTCTGAGTAAATGGTATCATGGCTGAGACTAAGAACTACAATTATACCAACTTAGAGCAAAAATCAAAATAAAAGGGCTGAAAACCTGATTTTGATTAGACCTGATAGGATATCGGGGTTTTGATTTCCAATATCGGAGTCAAATAAGTCATCCAAGGATAAACTAAACTAAGTCCATGAAAACTTATTGTACAAACGGGAGTAAAATTGGAGAAAATGAGCCATATTGATGACTGAATATCGGTTTTTGATCAGATTCGATAAAATATCAGGGGCATTGATTTCCGATATCGGGGAAAATGAGTCGTCTGAGAAGATCTACTAATGTTTGAGACTAAAAACTATAATTTTACCAAGATAGAGCAAATTCTGCAACAAGAACCACGATAAAAGGGCTGAAATCCTGATCTTGATCAGACCTGATCGAATATCGGGGTATCGATTTCTGATATCAGGGGAAAATCGGAAAAAATAAGTAGTCCATGACCTGACCGAAAGCCTAAAGAATATTTGTGTGAAGTTTGGTGAGAATCAGATAAAAATTATAGGCTTGTATAAAGGACATACATACAGACAGACTGACACACACAAACATCTTGCCTTTTATATATATAGATGCCAAATTGTAATTTCAGGTTTGTAATACGAGTTAGAGATAAAGAACAAGTGAAACATTAACAATTGACACTGCTTTATCTAATAAATTTGAATAATAATAATAATGGTTGATTCTTCATTTATGAGTATGCCCATTTGCTAACGAGGCTCATCCATATTGCAGAGGCTTACTCAGTAATAATTTGTATTTCAACACCCAAAGAATCCACTTTGTGGTTTATACTGCATTGATACTGAGCAGACTTTACTTGTTCTAGAAGAGAATTCATACTCTGGTGTGATCATTAGTTGAACAAGGCCAGTGTGCTCAGACCCTCAGTGACAACGACCAGCACAAACATTGATGGCTTCTGAACAGCTTTGTCTATCCAATTTAACTGACAAGCCTTGGGTCAACCAGTGTTATGATTTTCACACACTTCCCAATGGTGCCATATGCTGGATTATCACCCTGGGCTGATTTCATCAAATCAACTATGGCAAGATTTGACAAATCAACTATGGCAAGATTTGAACTTGAGTTTCATGGTTGGAACATGATTAACATTCAAACCACTCAGCAAGGTGCCCATAATAATATGACTACTAATACTAGCTGTCCATGTAGACAAAGAATAAATGCTACATGGTTAAATTTGAATAACTATAAATGGTTAGTCTTTGTAGCCTAATTGGTAAGGCAGCTGCTGTAGAAAGGCAGGCATCTGAAAGTACTGGAAATGAGTTTGAATTTTATCCCTAATTCTAATCACTTACTAACAATTGTAGAATGATGGATTAGGATTCTGATGAAAAAAAATTAAAGAAACACTTGTCAATATTTAATAATAATAATATGCAAAATGTCTTTTGAACAATATACCCAAGTTTGCAAAATGTCTGAGGAACAAAATCACTAGAAAACTGATCACACTAGTCAGAATTGACATCATATGCCAGGGTCTCTCATTCTTTTTATATGTTCTTGGATACTAGAGTACAAAATTTAAAAAACATTTTTGGATGCCAATGACCCATTCTTGGAGCCAACAAATTCCAGATGAAATTATAAAAAAATAATTGAGAGTGTTGGCAAACCAAGAAATTAGTGAAAGGTCATTTGTTTTCTCTTATTCAAAGATTTAACGTTTAAACAAATAAAAAGCTTGTTCAGCACCATTTACATTTTTTCTGTATACTATCACAATAGGAGACGGTCAAGAAAACAAGAGGTAGCAGAGAGTATAAAGATATATTGGTTCATGCCTTTCACAATTGATTTGTTTTGTTAGCTGTTTCTTAACAGCTAACAAAAACAAAAACAGCTTAAACCAATACAAACTATTAATAGCTGCAATCAACAGGGAAATTTAATGAAAAATCTACTTTTGCCAGAAAGTACTTACAGAAAAAAGCATTGTTTCACACACTGAACCATAAACTTGATCTTCCAATTCTGTTGGCTTAAAATGGACGCCCGCCTGAAATGATAATAAATTTTTTTTTACTCTTTTTTTTTTTCCTTGAAAAATATCTGGATAAAATTATGTATTTAAATATTTTTATTTTTTTAAAATGCAATGTCTGTTGAAGATGTAGGCAATCACAGCACTCCACAGATTCTTTTAATTGTTAATTGCCAAGACCCCTTGAGGAAGATACTGGTGTGGCTTTTTGTTGTTCTGTGGTTTCATTTGCAATTAGTCCTTTTTCTTTTTCTTTTTCCAGACTGGTTGCCACTCAAAGTAAGAGAGTTCAGTCTACTCTGCTATTTAGCCCATAGCTTGTGGGATGGAAGTTGAATTCAACTGGCCCCTTCCATTTTTTGTATCAATAACTATTATGCGATTGTTTCCCTTCCCTATGCATACTGGTTAGACTAAAGATTACATCAGCTAACAAAAGAAGATATGCTTAAATCTCTTGTTTAAATTCATAATAAATCTTATGTCTGAAAATATTTTATTATCTAAATTAAAATAAACAGATTCAAATTACTGATTTTTTTAAAAATCAATGTAAAAAAAAATATCAACTTTAAAATTCATAATTAATCTTGATTAGAAAAACCTTTCTAATCCATGTAGTGTTTTTTTTTTTTTTTTAATCGTGTCACCCCAAGCAAGGCATTCCACTGCCACTATAGCGCAGGGGGTTACATAGAGGGACTGAGTATAGGAAATGTCAGAAGGAGGGTGATAGACAACTTAGGATGTACATAGGGAGAGAGTTGGAGAGAGTGGGTGTGAGTTAGTGTGTTAGGAGGTGTCTATTGACCTTACATTTAAACTCCTGGAGGTTGTAGCCGTCGGGGAAGCAAGCATGCGGTAGGGAATTCCACAGGTGGGAAGTGCGAGGAAAGAAGCTGTTGGAGTAGAAATTGCGGTTACATTTCATCGGTTTTCACTGTAAAAGGGAGGGACCTAGTTGCCAATCTAGTGTCTTGTGCAAATTCACATCTAGGGGGCACCAGTGATTTCAGTTCATCAGAGCAGAAGCCATGAAAGTATTTATAAGAAAAGGCACAGGGAAGCCACATCACGCCGGTGAGAGAGATACTGCAGGCGGTCAGCCAAGTCGGTATCAATCACATTACAGATTCTTCGCTGTATTTTGTCAAGAACCCCGAGGAGAATAGAAGGGGCACCCGACCAGATGTGGCAGCAGTACTCAATACACGGGCGGATGGTGGATTTATATAATTGCAGGATAGATTCAGGTGGAAAGAATTTCCGGGACCTGCACAGAGAGCCGACTTTCATAGCTGCGGATTTAGCAATGGATTCGACGTAGTCATTCCACTTGAGGTCCGCTGAGAGTGTCAGGCCAAGCAGGCGTAGTGATTTACTCTCTGGGAGGCAAGCCTGTTCCATGCTAATGGGAGGGAGGTGCGGTTGTTTGTGGTGGTTAATTGACAGCAGCTTCGTTTTGGAAGAATTGAATTTTACGAGCCATTTCTTACCCCAATCCACCACGGATTGGAGGTCCTTCTCAAGCTCGGCAGCGAGGTTTGCCTTGCCACCAACACCAGATTTTTGATCGAGGTGAGAGTAAACTGTGGTATCATCGGCGTACATGCCTACTTGTGATGTTATGGCATCGGGGAGATCATTGATATAGATTAGAAAGAGCGTAGGACCTAGGATAGAGCCTTGAGCTAATAATAATAATAATAATAATAGGGTCATTATCTATATTATTATAATTCTGCTTGTTCTTCCCTTGGCATGACTGTTACACTCTGCCATAAATAATGGATTATTCCATTTTAACTGTGTGGAGAAACAGAAAAGACATATCAAACACGCTACTTGGTTTTGGTGAGAGAATGAAAGAAAAAAGAAAAAAAAAAGAAGAGAAGATAGATGTGTTTAACATCCATTTTAGTGACATGGAAAAAGTTTTCAATTTCAAATCTTTTCATTTGTACCCTCTTACTTTTTAAACTAACAGCCAGCATTGCAATGTTTTGTTAAAATTGTTAAGCTCAGATATTTAATGAGGTGATGTGGGATTTCTGTCGATATTTTATTGCAATGAGCTTAATTAATCATTAAATTAAGAATGAAGATTCATCAGAAAATTCAAATAAAAAAAACCATGAAATTTTCACAGGTCTTTCCAGTTATTACTGTATTGAGTTTTTCATACCAAATGAATCTGGTCGCATTTTCTGTAAAACAACTAACAGCTTCAAAGTCCAATACTTTACTCAACATTTTTGCTGATTTTAATATTGTTGAGATAGTTTTTGTTATTTTAATTTCCAATTCTTCTTGCAAAATTTTCAAAAAACTGCTTCAAGAATTTCAATATACATGGACACCACTGCCTTCATGTGTTACAATTTTTTTTTCAGTTCCCTGTCAAAAGACCTGATATTTTTCGAATTTTTAAATCTGTTTTTGTATCACTTTGAAGTAACATCTATTAATCGAGATCTCTTTACAAGGACTAAACCACGGTTTTTGGCCGGGACTTTTATTAGGCTAGAAATGTTACAATTCCAAGTTTTAAAAATGTACTTTTTCCAACACTTTTTGAATATTTCTTAAAAATTAAGGTGTTCTGAATTTTGCAAATGATCATTAGGTGTCATGTCGGTATTGTTATACCAGTAAAATATTTACCTGTCGAGCAATATCTTGAACATAGAGGGCAGGATCACTAACAGGTAAAAATATGTGGTTGTGTGTAGTTGTCTGCCATTGACAGGAATTAGATTCCGTTTCTCGCTTTATTCGAACTTTGGGAAAATCTGCAAAGATAACAGAGACATTTTTATATACAACTCTTTTCTCAGATCAATGATTGTAAAAAGACTTCAAGTGAATGAATACCTGAAGTCTTAAAAAAGACAACTGTTCCTCTTATCTTATAGATTGGTGCTACAGAATCATCAAGAGCTTTATCAAATAATGAAAACCACATTACTTTTTTTTTTTTATAATCGTGTCGCCCCCAAGTAAGGCTTTTTATTGCCACTGTTGAGCAGGGGGTTACATAGGAGGTAAGTTATTAGAAAGAGTGACAGGTTACAGGGGGTGTCAGGAAGAGAGTAGGAGAAGGATGAGAATACTGATGAGAGAGACAGAGGATGCAAGTTAGTGAGATAGAAGATGACTACTGACTTTACATTTGAATTCTTGGAGATTGTAGCCATCGGGAAACAAGTAAATGGAAGTGAATTCCACAGGCGAGAAGTGTGAGAAAAGAAGCTGCTGGAGTAGAATTTGTGTTTACAATTTATTGGTTTCACAGTAAACGGATGGGACTTAGTTGCTAATCTTGTGGCTCAAGCAAATTCATATATAGGGGGCACCAGTGAGCTAAGTTAATCTGAGCAGAAGCCATGAAAGTATTTGTAGAAGAGACACAGGGAAGCCACATTGTGCCAGTGAGAAAGTGACTGTATCCGAGCTGCCAAGTCGAGATCGATCACATTACAGATTCTCTGTTGGATTTTGTCAAGGACCCCTTGGTGGATGGCAGGAGCACCGGACCAGATATGGCAGCAGTATTCAATGCATGGGTGGATGGTAGATTTGTATATGTGCAGGATTGTTTCAGACGAGAAAAACTTCCTGGCCCTGCACAGAGAACCGACTTTCTTAGCAGCGAATTTCGCTATGGATTTTATATAGTCATTCCACTTGACATCTGTTGTGAGAGTTAACCCGAGGAGGCGCAATTTCCATCAATACTAGAAAGGGTGATAACAATGGTCTTGCAAATTATGTTTTCCTGAAAAACTGTTTTAAGAGTAAATTTTATAAGTTTCAACCACTAGTAATGCTGTTTGGTCAATGAATGCTGAATTTTCCTTTATCTTAGTATTATCATTAATCACAAATTCCACTTTTGACTTTTCCCTAATTCTGTCCTTAGAAAAAAAAATATTTGAATAAAAAATTTCAATTCTTATTCGAATTTTTATTTTTAATTAATTCACCTCAAGCAAGGTGATAAGGCCACTAAGATGCAAAGGGCTACTGGAAATGAAAGAGAATGAAAAGATTTTAGAAACATAAACACAATCCTAAACAGGGATAAACCTGTACTTCTGTTCAAAAGACCAGGAGGTGTGTGAACTGGATGATAGCTAAACTTAGTCACCCCATTTGAGGAGAAGAAGGGAAAGAAAAAAAGAAAAGAAATAAAGAATTAGAAAATAAAATTTCAGAGTTTAGATAAAGACATCAGAAGTATAGAGTTGGAAGTAGGCTTTAGAAGGAACCAGAAACCAAATCCTAAACAGGAAAGAAGGGATAAAGCACTACTCCTGTTCAAAAGACCAGTGAGGAGACATTAGAAGTATAGAGTTGAAGTAGACTTTAAAAGGAACTGGAAACCCAATCCTAAACAGGTTTGAGTAAGTTTTGTTTAACAGCATATCAACCACTGTGGGTTATTTAATGCCAAAAAAGTGGAGTCTTAAGGTATTTTTTTATGTTTGGTTATAGTGAGAAGGTTGATTTAGTCAGATTTTGATAAAAAATTTTTTTATATTTATTTAATTTCAGAAAACTGAAGATGTCTTCTAGTTTTGTATTCAAAAGTGTATTGCTGGTAATTTTTTTTTGTCGGTAATATTTTTCTTTGTCAGAAATTTTTGTCAGTAATTTTCTTTTGTTCGTAATATTTTTCTATAAAATTCTGTTTTTATGTATATATTACTATAAAAGTCCATTTTTAATACTTTCATAGTGTTTTGACCCCAGTTTGGAGGTTAACTATTTACCAATAGCTAACATGTGTTACTACTCCAGGTCAGGGTAGACCTGGGAACAACAGCAATTAAGAGGTGGTTCCATGCTCCTCACAACCTCCCAAACAGAGGCCTTGCTGCCAGATGCAGTTTACCATCATACCCAGGACATAATCCTAAACAGGAAGCAAGGGATAAACATCTAGTCCTGTTCAAAAGGCCAGGGAGAAGTGTGAACCCATCTTCCAAGTCTTTTGAAAATAAGTAGAGGTTTATCTCTTGTTTTCTTTTTTACCTTGTGTAAATTAGATTCCTTTTTGGGTTGATGTTAGCCTTTTTTTTTCTTTCTTATTTTGTTATCTTAATTTCTCACATCAAGGTTTATCAGAAAACTGACAGATATAGAAATCATTTGGATTGGAAAACAAAGATTTTCGAATAGACAACAACTTGCAATTTTGAAAATTTAAAATTTAATAAGTTCATTTTTCAATAGAATAAAAATGTCTATACATGACTGGATTCAAGTTTTGAATGAATAATAAACTAAAGATGGCAATAATTCTAAATTATTAAAAATTTTGTGTGCATTCAAATTTGGTTAGCTGTTTTTGTTTGTGCGTTGTGGTACAGGGGATATCGGCTCAGAATGAGAAACCGGGGAGCTGAGCTCAAGTTCCAGTTGAATCCATTGTATTCACTTACAAGCAAATACCCTTGGGAAAGGTATTAATCCATCTCTTCCGTCCATTTATGGGTTAAATAGCAGGACAGATTGGGTTCTATAGCCTTGGTCGGCAAACAGTCTACCGCAGAAAGCAATGGCAACCTACTGCAGGATAATCTTCTGCCCAGTCAGTCATGTCTCGAAAGAGACATGATCACCCAAGCGTGTATCACGTATGGCACTTAACTGATTGACTGTTTTTGTTTAGCAGCATAACAACCTCTATGGGTTATTTAATATTGAAATCTAAATATTTCGTACATGATTTTGTTTTAATATCGTAATATAAGTCTGACTAATTAACGTATAGCTGGAGGGAGAAGAGGTGGAGTCATACCTTTCTGAAGGGTATTTGCTTGTAAGTGAATATAATGAATCCAAATGGGAATTGAAACTTGGCCCTCTGATTAACAATTCTGAGCCATTATCCATTACATCATTCACACATCCAAGCTTACAGTATATGGCATTCCCAATCGGTCACCCATCTATGTACTGACCAGGCTCAATGTTGCTTACTTAACTTCAGTGATCGTACAGGAACATCTCTAATATACCAACAATCAAACCTAGTCAGTTTCTTCTATTTTTATACTAGTAAAATTTGCTACATCAAAAAAAGAATAATTGACTATGTCAAGAAGTAGTGAGGGTTAAAAATGACTAACCTGTAGAGACAACATCAATTTCAATTTCGTCTTCAGTGTGTGGGGTTGGGATTTCAGCTTCAAGAGCTTCCAATCGTTTTTCTAAGGCTGCCATTGAAGAAAAACTGGACAATGGCTGAAGTGGCAGGAGACTGTTCATGGTTGAAGATAAAAATTCATCTTTTCTATTTTGGGAAGCTGAAGAAGCTTCTGGAAAAAAAAAGAAAAAAAAAAAAGAAAAAACAGTTTGCAATGATAAGAAAAGGATGAAGTTTGACAACGTGGATAACAGCTTTTTAATGATAGCAACTTGTCCAAGTGCACAAACTCATCAACACTTTTCTGTTAACAACTGTGGCATGACAGTGAGGAGACCGTTTTTGTCAAACTATCTGAAGGTGAGACAGAGTGCAGCGACGAATAGATTTCTACCTTTCCCAAGTCCATTAGTGTAAAGTGAACATAAGCAACCTCAGCCAAAATTTGATATCATGTTTACCAACACCATTTTTATTTTATGTTTACCAACACCATTTTTATTTTATGTTTACCAACACCATTTTTATTTTATGTTTACCAACAACATTTTTATTTTATGTTTACCAACAACATTTTTATTATTTTTCAAGCAAAATGACAAGTAATATAAAATAACATTTTTAAATATGGAGGTCGTGAAATAGGGGGGCATATTTCATTTTTTTTTTTTTTTTTAATTAAAGTTTACCCAAAACAAGGCTCATGAGCCACTCACAATAGAAGGTTACTGAATAATGCTGTTGTATGAGTGTAAGTAGAGGAGGTAAAAGTGCAGTTTATGAAATTACGTAGGAGAGAGAATGGTTAACCATAGACTTGAAGAGGTTAAGATTATAGCGATTGGGAAAACATCCTTTTAAAAGTCTGTTTCAGAAAGGAGCAGTTCTTAGGAAGAAGCTATCTGATTGGAATTTTTTTCTTACTCATAAAATACGAAAAAAATGAGGATGATTTGTCCCAGTGTATATTAAAGTCAGGACTGGTTGGACTAAACAATGTAGCTCGTCAGAACATTTGCCATGGAAATAGTGATAAAATAACGTGGTATGGATTATTACCCCTTATACGTATTCTGTATTTCTGTAAGTCCAGCTTGGACACAATCCATTCTAAGTTGAATAAAGTTTCAGATCAGTTATAACTGCATTTGTCTTCTCACAACAATTTATTCGACTTACAATCAACATGGAACATTGCATGAAACCAGCAAGGTTTGACGTTGACCCTGACCATACCACAACTGCTGAGCAATGAACCCATTAGATTTTAGTGTTTGGAAATTTTGTAAAAACCTTTAAAGCAGAGCACCCTTACCAACAGATAAACAAGACAATACTGATAATGAACTGTCTTCCTCTGTCTACAGAATAATTTCAGACTCCCCTTCTTACGAGGAAGTCATAAACTTGCTGCATATAATTTATGTCAAACCTATTTACATCTGAAAACAAATACTGCTATTTCAAATTCTGACGCAGAATAGCTTACAAATTGAAGACAACATGAAATAATGAAAGGAAAATCTCACCTAAATGATGTGGGCTGTATGCATGCATTCGACACCAACAGAAAATCTGCTTTGTGGTCCACACTTTCTCACCCTGGAAACTAGAGGCTCCATTCAATAATCGAATGATGTACAATCTCACAGACACTGCACGCTGCCACTGTGCATTTAAAAAAATAAAATAAAATAAACAAAAATTATGAAAAACATTCAGTAATATTTTAATAATAATAAAAAACAATAGTAGAGCATTTTTATATAAATGAAAGTGAATTATTTTAAATATGTAAAAAAAAGATATGTATAAAATGTTGTTAAACACTCTTCTGGCCTTTTGCTTTCCAGTCAACTTTGATCTTCAAAAAATCAAGAAAAATTAATTACTATTTTGGAGTGACCATAGACAAAAAGTTGTGTGGTCTTGTTCTTTGTAAAAAAACAAACACATAAACAGAGGAAAGTTAAACTTTTGTTTTTGTCACTCGAGTGATTGGGAATAATTTTCTTTCTTTTTCTTTCCCACTTATGACAAGTCTCGATTCATCTGGTCGGTTGAGAAACAACCAGACTGGGACAGGTTGACAGGAAAAGATCAATAACTGAAAATCTATTTTGTTTTTTGCCTACGCCATCTGAAAGTTGGATTCATCACAAAGACAGTGTACCAGCCCTTGGTGCAGGATGAGGTTAGGTGCTGATACAGTGTGAGAAGGAAGAGAGAGAGAGATTAGCACCAGTTATATGTAAGATGAGACTTGAATGGAGTTGGATTTAAGGGGTGGCTTGATTCCTCTGACCACACTCAAGAAGGGTCTGGACAACTCCAAATTTGGAAAACCATTTGAGTAAATATATTTCAAGGAAGGGGTTAAAACTGCTGTAGACAGCAAATCATATATAAACCAAGTTGTTACATTTTTAACCCGTGTTAATTCTTTATTTCAAAGAATTCTTTTTGTATAGCTCCCAGTTATCGACCTGTCTTCATTTCATTTTTTTAATCAGCAATCTTCTTACTCTCTGAGATCAAGAATACAATGTGGCAGAGGAGTGAATGATTGTGAGCAGACAAACGCTAGCTAAGTCAAGTGGAACTGTGCCCATCAGATGATACCAGTGATAAATGAGCCATGTATTGAGTGTGGAGTCAGCTAGATGATAACCATTGTAGTCTGAAGGAACTTAAAGACCAATGCAGGGTGTGAGCTACATTGTTGTTTTGTCAATGAGGATTGACTTGTCGGGTGAAACAACATTATGACATAAAATATTCAATTTGAATCTGATTTTGTTTCTGCTTTTATGCAAATATTAAGATAGTTCTAAATTATGGCAATCTAAAAAGAAGTTTATTTTATAGAGTTATAATTTTTGGAATATTACAAATTAAATTTCCATTGCAGACAAAAAAATAGTGTAACTTTGTCTTTTCTTATTATCTTATCATGCTTCCATATTTGAAAATTATGGATCTAATATAGACTGCAGATTTCTTCTGTAAAGAATGGCATAAAGTAAAGGTCCAGTTTGGCATTAAACTTTGTAAATTGAACTTTCTAAAATACAATCAAAAGTTAATTTTCTAAAATAATTAAGGTTATATTCCTTCAAAACACATAAGAAAAATATATTTTCTTACAAAAATACAATATTTAATCAATTCATTATTGAGTTTTCTTGACAATTTTCAGAACAAATTTCCATGAATTTAATTCATGCAGTTGAAAGGCCTAAACAAGAGAAGATTGCTTTGTGTTGCTGTAACAAGAAAATGGTTTGGTTGCTTTTGTTTAGCAGCATATCAAAACCTATAGGGGCTATTGAATGCCAAAATCTAAAAGCATATAAACCCATATGGGTTAATTAATACTGAACTCTGAATAAAAATTTATAATCAATTCAAGAGAATGATATATTTTTTTTTTTTTAATCATATCACCCTGGGCAAGGCGGTAAGGCCACTGGTGTGCAGGGGGCTACGTAAAAGTGAAAAGATTGGAAAAGAGTAAGCCGGAAACCACATCCTAAACAAGGGAACAAGGGATGAGCCTCTTAACCTGTTCAATAGACGTGGGTGGAGTGTGAACTGGGCGATAGTTCAGTCTATCTACTCCAATAAATCTTATTATAATTACTTAGCTGTATTTTTTTTAACCAAATAATTTTACAAAATTAAACGAAGAGTGGAAACTTGTTTCTTTTTACAAGAAATGAGATTAACCATAGCAAATACTTTTTTAAAAATTGTTTTGACAGTGTGTGCATGTCTTTAATTTTACTATTAACCCTTTGTTGCATATTGGTTACAATTGTAACCTTTCTCTAAAATAATTTATTACTATTCTCTATTATTTTACAATATGCAACAAAGGGTTAAAATGTATTGTAAGTAAATTTTAATAAAATATACTGTTGGTATTTATAGTATAAAATTTATTCTTATAAACATTCATAATGTTTATTTTTTTTGGAGGTTCAGTATTTGTCCATAGCTGGGACCCTAACTGGTGCTACTACCCCAGTTCAGAGTGGGCCTGGGAACAACAGCAATTAAGATGTGCTTCCAGGCTTCTCAAAACCTCCAATCTCCTGATCAGAGGCCTTGCTTTTAGACTTAGTTTATGATCATACTATGACAATATTTAACATGGCGTACAGATGAAAGAGCTAACTGATTATTTTAAGTTTTTTTTTTAATCATTATGAATGAAAAAGATTTAACAAAAAACATTAATTTTATTCTGACGAGAAAGGGTTAAAAAGAAAGCAAAGTTGTTTATTCTTTTTTGGAAAGAGATTCACTTTCCTAAGATTGCAAATTGGCTAAAAATACAAACATAATGTAATTATACCATATGATTGTTGCGAGACAGCTGAGAGGTCAAAGTGTCAAACCCACCTTGTTGAAAGGGTTTGACACTTGACATTACTAAACAATGAATAAATGAAAAGCGATTAAAGGAAAGGAAATTTGTATTTTTTAGGTTCATATTTCCCAGCCAAAATTTGTAAAGGATAAGCTGACATGAACAGAGGTCATATGTCAATCAACTGTGTTGAAATAAGTACAGCAAGACTACTACCTGTAGGCGAAAAAACAATTTTATTTTCTGTTCCCAGCAGAATAGAGCCAATACACACCTGCATAATTAAGAGGTCAAAATGTCAGGCTCGCCTTATCGAAAAGTATATACAAAATGGAAGAAAGGGATTTTTATTCATATTTCCCCAGATTGGGAATTCGGTGAGAGAGCAAAAGTTAAGTTGATTTGTTGAGAGAAGAAAAAGGACAATTATTAATTACTGGGAAATGACTATTTAATATTACCCAAAGATAAGCTGACGTCATGCAATAACTTCGCCAAAGCAGAGGGAGAAAATTTATGATGATTGAAAACAAGAAATAAAGATAGAAAGAAAAGTAAGGCGATAAAGAGGCTGACGTCACGTAATAACTCTGCCTAAGCAGAGGGGGAGAATAGTAGAACAGTCCATGATTGGATGTGTGAAACAGAGGAGGAGGACTGGTTGAATGTTAGGAGATTTGCATAACACCCTTTATGCGTCCTCACCACACCAGTAACAAAAGGACACGCATAAATACGAGTCTTGAGGAGCTAAAGACAGTTCCGGCCCAGAGATGTAACAAGACAGAGTTAGTCGCCATGCCATTGGGTGCCACCCGTAGAGTTCCCGCGGCCTGCTGTCAACCAGACAGTTCCCGTGAGATGAAGTCAGTTCGAGTTGTCGCTGTGTCACTTACTGTACAGCTACGATTAGAGGTGAAGTGATTTTGCAGTCAAAGTTGAAATTGCCAACCAAAGTTTGAAATAATAATAACCAAAGTTTGAAATAATAATAACCAAAGTTATCTGTTGAGGAAGAAAAAAAAAAACCCCAACGAAAACCTCATGCCAAACGGATGATAATAATAATAAGAAAAATGCTGATGAACATTTTCGCAAATTACAAACAATAGTGTTAGAATTTACCAGTTACCTGATTAACAAGTCTGTCCTGACTTAGAGAAACTTGTTGAAACTTTCGTTCCATCACCAATTAATAGGAACAGGTTTGCAAAAGGACGAAACTGTAATTATTTTACTCTTATTTTTTGTATACAAATACTATCTACAGTTTATGCAGGCGTCATTCATTTTATTTCTAAAATTGGTGCCATTTTTATTTCCACAATTGTACGCGCGTATCCAACTTGGTTTAGCTTGGCGGAGATGCTCCAGTGAGAATTCAGGTTAACTCTCTTAAGATCAAAATCACAACGTGAGTAAGAGAGATTACAGTTGAAGATGTCAATCCAAGGACCAGCTGCTGTGTCAATGCTATCAGCAACCGACGAGTGTGAGCTGACGGCTTGTTCTCAGACCAGGATTGATCCTGACACATGGGACAACAGGCCACGAAGGCTCTCCGGGGTACAACATGTCAAAATAGCCATGACTATTTAATAAGAAAAAGCAATATTTTTTCTTACTTGGATTTATTCTTTTTAATGAAATTTCTCTAATCTTTACTTTTCATTCATAATTGAAAAATCATTTTTATTTTAATTGTTTCCCCCAGACAAAGAAATAATACAACGAGAATGCAAGTGAAAGAGAATGAGAAGACTTTAGTGATGAGGAGTGAGAAAAGAAAAATACAGGAAAAGGATTCAGGATGGCAATTGATGTTGCATTTGAATTTTTGAAGATTGTCGGTGACAGAGTAGCAAGAAATTGAAAGGGAGTTCCACAGACGAGAAGCACGAGAAAAATAAACTATTAGAACAGAAGTGGTGGTTGCATCTAGCTAGTTCAACAGTAAGAGGGTGAGACCTAATTGCCAATCTAGTAGCATGCTTAAATTCATGTAGTCAACGCACTAGGAAAAAAAAAAAAGCTAGTCAGAAGAGTTGCCATGAAAATATCTGTTACGCTGGGCGAGAAAATCACTGAAGTTGAGATGCCTGGTTAGGATCGATTATTGCTGTAGAGTAAATAACACAACCCCGGTGACACAAATGAACTAGTCTGGATGCTTAAATAAATAATTCAAGTGAACCTGAAAAAATTCTGTTGGAGTCATTCTTCAGAGTATTTCTTACAGATGTCAGAGCAAGTACCTAAGCAAGACTTAATATTATAACCGATAGAAACCAAATATAATGATTACATTGCAGATGCTTAGAATTTTGTGAATAATCTTGAAATATACAGCATTATTAAGTATATCATATGAACAATATTTACAATCAGATAATATCTTCATCTTTGTTGTTATTATCACAATGTTTCAACTATGGTGACCACCACTTAAATGCAGTAAGAACCAAAAAAAAAGATGAGGTTATTAGTTTGACTAAGTCAAATAACTCATCCAAGAAATTCCAACAGAAAAGAAAACATGAGTGACCTGGGGAAATCTAAACTTATTTCTAAATGGAATTTTGTCTGTGTGTGTGTGTCTGTGTGTGTCCGTTACCTATAGACTCCGAAATGGCTGAACCAATTTTCTTGAAAATTTACACAGTTGTACTATAAGCGTCTGCGAGTGTTCTTAGCTAGGTTTTGTGTCGATAAATATTGAAAATCGATAATCGAAAAAAATCAGGGTTATAGAAGGAGTGGTATGATTTTAATCAAATTTGATACACTCATAGACAAAGACATAAGAAACGATATTCAGAAGTTTCAAGGTTGCAATTTTTACAATAGTGCAGAAAATCGATAATATATATATATATATAAAAGGCAAGATGTTTGTGTGTGTGTCTGTTTATTTGTCTGTATGTCCTTTATACAAATCCACAATTTTTATTCGATTCTCACCAAACTTCACAAATATTCTTTAGGCTGAGTCTGAGCT